>JAJUPC010000729.1:0-100087 GCA_023614405.1 Avena insularis | reverse complement strand
GCAAAATGACTCTGGTTGTTGTTACTGAAATGAACACACATGCAATGACACTGGTGGATCCATGTGTGGTCTCTGTAGAACACGCATTTCAATGACCTTGGTGGATCCATGGGTGGTATGTGAGAAGAACACTCATGCAAAATGACTCTCGATGTTACTAAAAGAACACACATGCAATGACACGGTGGATCCATGGGTGGATTATGAAATGAACACACATGCAATGACACTTTGGTGGATCCATAGGTGGTATGTGAGAAGAACACACATTTTAATGACTCTGGTTGTTGTTACTAAAAGAACACACATGCAATGACAACTGGTGGATCCATAGGTGGTATTTGAAGAGATCATACGTGCAAAATGACTCTGGTTGTTGTTACTAAAAGAACACACATGCAAAATGACCTTTGGTGGGATCCATGGGTGGATTATGAAAAGAAAAAACATGCAATGACCTTGGTGGATCCATAGGTGGTATGTGAAGAGATCACACATGCAAAATGACTCTGGTTGTTGTTACTAAAAGAACACACATGCAATGACACTTGGTAGATCCATAGGTGGTATGTGAGAAGAACACACATGCAATGACACTGGTGATCCATATGTTGTATGTGAAAAGAACACACATGCAATGACTCTAGTTGTTGTTAGTGAAAAGAACACACATGCAATGACACTGGTGGATCCATGTGTGGTCTCTAAAGATATCACACATTTCAATGACTCTTGTTGTTGTTAGTAAAAAGAACACACATGCAATGACACTGGTGGATCCATGTGTGGTGTTTGAAGAAACACACATGCAATGACACTGGGTGTTGTTATTACTAAGAACACATGCAATGACACTGGTGGATCCATGGGTGGATTGTGAAGAGAACACACATGCAATGACACTGGTTGATCCATAGGTGGTATGTGAATAGAACACCCATGCAAAATGACTATGGTTGTTGTTACTAAAAAGAACACACATGCAAAATGACCTTTGGTGGGATCCATGGGTGGATTGTGAAAAGAAAACACATGCAATGACTCTGGTGGATCCATAGGTGGTATGTGAAAAGAAAACACATGCAAAATGACTCTGGTTGTTACTAAAAAGAACACACATGCAATGACACCGGTGGATCCATGGGTGGATTGTGAAAAGAACACACATGCAAGTACCAGGGTGGATCCATATGCGTTTTGTGAAAATAACACACATGCTAAATGACTCTGGTTGTTACTAAAAAGAACACACATGTAATGACACTGGTGGATCCATGTGTGGTCTCTGTCGAGATCACACATTACAATAACCGTGGTTGTTCCATATTTGTTATGTGAGAAGAACACACAAATCAATGACTAGGGTTGTTGTTTTTGAAATGAACACACATGCAATGACCTTGGTGGATCCATGGGTGGATCCATGTGTGGTCTCTGAGAACACACGCATTTCAATGACCTGGTGGATCCATGGGTGGTATGTGAGAAGAACACTCATGCAAAATGACTCTCGATGTTACTAAAAGAACACACATGCAATGACACGGTGGATCCATGGGTGGATTATGAAATGAACACACATGCAATGACCATTGTGGATCCAAAGGTGGTATGTGAGAAGAACACCCATTTTAATTACTCTGGTTGTGAACACACATGCAATGACACTTGTGGATCCATATGTGGTATTTGAAGAGATAATACGTGCAAAAAGACTCTGCTAGTTACTAAAAAGAACACACATGCAAAATGACACTGGTGGGATCCATGGGTGGATTATGAAAAGAAAAAACATGCAATGACACTGGTGGATCCATAGGTGGTATGTGAAGAGATCACACATGCAAAATGACTCTGGTTGTTGTTACTAAAAAGAACACACATGCAATGACACTTTGGTAGATCCATAGGTGGTTTGTGAGAAGAACACACATGCAATGAGCCTGGTGATCCATATGTTGTATGTGTAATGTACTCTGATGATATGACTCTAGTTGTTGTTAGTGAATAGAACACACATGCTATGACACTGGTGGATCCATGTGTGGTCTCTAAAGATCACATACATTTCAATGACTCTGGTTGTTTTTAGTAAAAAGAACACACATGCAATGACCTTTGGTGGATCCATGTGTGGTGTTTGAAGAGAACACATGCAATGACACTTTGGGTGTTGTTATTACTAAGAACACATGCAATGACACTGGTGGATCCATGGGTGGATTGTGAAGAGAACACACCTGCAATGACCCTGGTTGATCCATAGGTGGTATTTGAAGAGAACACCCAGGCAAACTGACTCTGGTTGTTGTTACTAAAAAGAACACACATGCAAAATGACACTGGTGGGATCCATGGGTGGATTGTGAAAAGAAAACACATGCAATGACTCTGGTGGATCCATAGGTGGTATGTGAAAAGAAAACACATGCAAAATGACTCTGGTTGTTACTAAAAGAACACACATGCAATGACACGGTGGATCCATGGGTGGATTGTGAAAAGAACACACATGCAATGACACTGGTGGATCCATATGCGGTATGTGAAAAGAACACACATGCAAAATGACTCTGGTTGTTACTAAAAGAACACACATGTAATGACCTTTGGTGGATCCATGTGTGGTCTCTGTCGAGAACACACATTTCAATCACCTTTGGTGGATCCATATTTGGTATGTGAGAAGAACACACATTTCAATGACTCTGGTTGTTGTTAGTGAAATGAACACACATGCAATGACACTGGTGGGATCCATGGTGGATGAAAAAGAAAAAATGAAAAATGACTCTGGTTGTTGTTGTTAGAAATGAACACACATTGGTGGATCCATGTGTGGTCTCTGTAGAAACACGCATTTCAATGACACTGGTGGATCCATGGGTGGTATGTGAGAAGAACACTCATGCAAAATGACTCTCGATGTTACTATAATAACACACATGCAATGACACGGTGGATCCATGGGTGGATTATGAAATGAACACACATGCAATGACACTGGTGGATCCATAGGTGGTATGTGAGAAGAACACACATTTTAATGACTCTGGTTGTTGTTACTAAAAAGAA
Organism: Avena insularis; assembly: GCA_023614405.1. Taxonomy (NCBI): domain Eukaryota; kingdom Viridiplantae; phylum Streptophyta; class Magnoliopsida; order Poales; family Poaceae; genus Avena; species Avena insularis. Next base: position 97,012 of record JAJUPC010000729.1, on the reverse strand, counting down.
CACACATTCATTGACACTGGTGGATCCATCGGTGGTATTTGAAGAGATCATACGTGCAAAATGACTCTGGTTGTTGTTACTAAAAGAACACACATGCAAAATGACACTGGTGGGATCCATGGGTGGATTATGAAAAGAAAAAACATGCAATGACACTGGTGGATCCATAGGTGGTATGTGAAGAGATCACACATGCAAAATGACTCTGGTTGTTGTTACTAAAAAGAACACACATGCAATGACCTTTGGTAGATCCATAGGTGGTATGTGAGAAGAACACACATGCAATGACACTTTGGTGATCCATATGTTGTATGTGAAAAGAACACACATGCAATGACTCTAGTTGTTGTTAGTGAAAAGAACACACATGCAATGACCTTTGGTGGATCCATGTGTGGTCTCTAAAGAACACACATTTCAATGACTCTTGTTGTTGTTAGTAAAAGAACACACATGCAATGACACTTTGGTGGATCCATGTGTGGTGTTTGAAGAAACACACATGCAATGACCTGGGTGTTGTTATTACTAAGAACACATGCAATGACCTTTGGTGGATCCATGGGTGGATTTTGAAGAGAACACACATGCAATGACACTGGTTGATCCATAGGTGGTATGTGAATAGAACACCCATGCAAAATGACTCTGGTTGTTGTTACTAAAAGAACACACATGCAAAATGACACTTTGGTGGGATCCATGGGTGGATTGTGAAAAGAAACACATGCAATGACTCTGGTGTTTACATAGGTGTTATTTGTAAAGAAAACACATGCAAAATGACTCTGGTTGTTACTAAAAGAACACACATGCAATGACACGGTGGATCCATGGGTGGATTGTGAAAAGAACACACATGCAATGACCTTTGGTGGATCCATGGGTGGTATGTGAGAAGAACACACATGCAAAATGACTCTGGTTGTTACTAAAAAGAACACACATGTAATGACACTGGTGGATCCATGTGTGGTCTCTGTCGAGAACACACATTTCAATCACACTGGTGGATCCATATTTGGTATGTGAGAAGAACACACATTTCAATGACTCTGGTTGTTGTTAGTGAAATGAACACACATGCAATGACACTGGTGGATCCATAGGTGGTCTCTGTAGAGAACACGCATTTCAAAATGACCTTTGGTGGATCCATGGGTGGATTGTGAAAAACACAAATCCAAAATGACTCTGGTTGTTGTTACTAAATAGAACACACATGCAATGACACTGGTGGATCCATGTGTGGTCTCTGTAGAGAACACGCATTTCAATGACACTGGTGGATCCATGGGTGGTATGTGAGAAGAACACTCATGCAAAATGACTCTCGATGTTACTAAAATAACACACATGCAAAATGACACTGGTGGATCCATGGGTGGATTATGAAATGAACACATGCAATGACCTTTGGTGGATCCGTAGGTGGTATGTGAGAAGAACACACATTTTAATGACTCTGGTTGTTGTTACTAAAAAGAACACACATGCAATGACCTTTGGTGGATCCATAGGTGGTATTTGAAGAGATCATACGTGCAAAATGACTCTGGTTGTTACTAAAAGAACACACATGCAAAATGACCTTTGGTGGGATCCATGGGTGGATTATGAAAAGAAAAACATGCAAAGACACTGGTGGATCCATAGGTGGTATGTGAAGAGATCACACATGCAAAATGACTCTGGTTGTTGTTACTAAAAAGAACGCACATGCAATGACCTTTGGTAGATCCATAGGTGGTATGTGAGAAGAACACACATGCAATGACCTTTGGTGATCCATATGTTGTATGTGAAAAGAACACACATGCAATGACTCTAGTTGTTGTTAGTGAAAAGAACACACATGCAATGACCTTTGGTGGATCCATGTGTGGTCTCTAAAGATAACACACATTTCAATGACTCTTGTTGTTGTTAGTAAAAAGAACACACATGCAATGACCTTTGGTGGATCCATGTGTGGTGTTTGAAGAAACACACATGCAATGACCTTTGGGTGTTGTTATTACTAAGAACACATGCAATGACCTTTGGTGGATCCATGGGTGGATTGTGAAGAGAACACACATGCAATGACCTTTGGTTGATCCATAGGTGGTATGTGAATAGAACACCCATGCAAAATGACTATGGTTGTTGTTACTAAAAAGAACACACATGCAAAATGACAATGGTGGGATCCATGGGTGGATTGTGAAAAGAAAACACATGCAATGACTCTGGTGGATCCATAGGTGGTATGTGAAAAGAAAACACATGCAAAATGACTCTGGTTGTTACTAAAAAGAACACACATGCAATGACATCGGTGGATCCATGGGTGGATTGTGAAAAGAACACACATGCAATGACCTTTGGTGGATCCATATGCGGTATGTGAAAAGAACACACATGCAAAATGACTCTGGTTGTTACTAAAAAGAACACACATGTAATGACCTTTGGTGGATCCATGTGTGGTCTCTGTCGAGAACACACATTTCAATCACACTGGTGGATCCATATTTGGTATGTGAGAAGAACACACATTTCAATGACTCTGGTTGTTGTTAGTGAAATGAACGCACATGCAATGACACTGGTGGATCCATAGGTCTGTAGAAGCATTTCAATGACTCTGAGCAATTCAATGACTACGGTTGTTCTTACTAAAAAGAACACACATGCAAAATGACACTGGTGGATCCATGGGTGGATTGTGAAAAGAGCACAAATCCAAAATGACTCTGGTTGTTGTTAGTGAAATGAACACACATGCAATGACACTGGTGGATCCATGTGTGGTCTCTGTAGAGAACACGCATTTCAATGACACTGGTGGATCCATGGGTGGTATGTGAGAAGAACACTCATGCAAAATGACTCTCGATGTTACTAAAAAGAACACACATGCAATGAAAAAGTAGCATCCATGGGTGTATTATGAAATGAACACAAATGCAATGACCATTGTGGATCCATAGGTGGTATGTGAGAACAACACACATTTTAATGACTCTGGTTGTTGTTACTAAAAGAACACACATGCAATGACACTTTGGTGGATCCATAGGTGGTATTAGAAGAGAACAAACGTGCAATATGAATCGTTTTTTTACTAAAAAGAACACACATGCAAAATGACACTGGTGGGATCCATGGGTGGATTATGAAAAGAAAAAACATGCAATGACACTGGTGGATCCATAGGTGGTATGTGAAGAGATCACACATGCAAAATGACTCTGGTTGTTGTTACTAAAAAGAACACACATGCAATGACACTGGTAGATCCATAGGTGGTATGTGAGAAGAACACACATGCAATGACACTGGTGATCCATATGTTGTATGTGAAAAGAACACACATGCAATGACTCTAGTTGTTGTTAGTGAAAAGAACACACATGCAATGACCTTTGGTGGATCCATGTGTGGTCTCTAAAGATAACACATTTCAATGACTCTTGTTGTTGTTAGTAAAAAGAACACACATGCAATGACACTGGTGGATCCATGTGTGGTGTTTGAAGAAACACACATGCAATGACACTTTGTGTTGTTATTACTAAGAACACATGCAATGACCTTTGGTGGATCCATGGGTGGATTGTGAAGAGAACACACATGCAATGACACTGGTTGATCCATAGGTGGTATGTGAATAGAACACCCATGCAAAATGACTCTGGTTGTTGTTACTAAAAAGAACACACATGCAAAATGACACTGGTGGGATCCATGGGTGGATTGTGAAAAGAAAACACATGCAATGACTCTGGTGGATCCATAGGTGGTATGTGAAAGAAAACACATGCAAAATGACTCTGGTTGTTACTAAAAGAACACACATGCAATGACACGGTGGATCCATGGGTGGATTGTGAAAAGAACACACATGCAATGACCTTTGGTGGATCCATATGTGGTATGTGAAAAGAACACACATGCAAAATGACTCTGGTTGTTACTAAAAAGAACACACATGTAATGACCTTTGGTAGATCCATGTGTGGTCTCTGTCGAGAACACACATTTCAATCACACTGGTGGATCCATATTTGGTATGTGAGAAGAACACACATTTCAATGACTCTGGTTGTTGTTAGTGAAATGAACACACATGCAATGACACTGGTGGATCCATAGGTGGTCTCTGTAGAGAACACGCATTTCAATGACTCTGGTTGTTGTTACTAAAAAGAACACACATGCAAAATGACACTGGTGGATCCATGGGTGGATTGTGAAAAGAGCACAAATCCAAAATGACTCTGGTTGTTGTTAGTGACATGAACACACATGCAATGACGCTGGTGGATCCATGTGTGTTCTCTGTAGAGAACACGCATTTCAATGACCTTGGTGGATCCATGGGTGGTATGTGAGAAGAACACTCATGCAAAATGACTCTCGATGTTACTAAAAGAACACACATGCAATGACACGGTGGATCCATGGGTGGATTATGAAATGAACACACATGCAATGACACTGGTGGATCCATAGGTGGTATGTGAGAAGAACACACATTTTAATGACTCTGGTTGTTGTTACTAAAAAGAACACACATGCAATGACACTGGTGGATCCATAGGTGGTATTTGAAGAGATCATACGTGCAAAATGACTCTGGTTGTTACTAAAAAGAACACACATGCAAAATGACACTGGTGGGATCCATGGGTGGATTATGAAAAGAAAAAACATGCAATGACACTGGTGGATCCATAGGTGGTATGTGAAGAGATCACACATGCAAAATGACTCTGGTTGTTGTTACTAAAAGAACACACATGCAATGACACTGGTAGATCCATAGGTGGTATGTGAGAAGAACACACATGCAATGACCTTTGGTGATCCATATGTTGTATGTGAAAAGAACACATGCAATGACTCTAGTTGTTGTTAGTGAAAAGAACACACATGCAATGACACTGGTGGATCCATGTGTGGTCTCTAAAGATAACACACATTTCAATGACTCTTGTTGTTGTTAGTAAAAAGAACACACATGAAATGACCTTTGGTGGATCCATGTGTGGTGTTTGAAGAGACACACATGCAATGACACTGGTGTTGTAATTAATAACAACACATGCAATGACACTGGTGGATCCATGGGTGGATTGTGAAGAGAACACACATGCAATGACCTGGTTGATCCATAGGTGGTATGTGAATAGAACACCCATGCAAAATGACTCTGTTGTTGTTACTAAAAGAACACACATGCAAAATGACACTGGTGGGATCCATGGGTGGATTGTGAAAAGAAAACACATGCAATGACTCTGGTGGATCCATAGGTGGTATGTGAAAAGAAAACACATGCAAAATGACTCTGGTTGTTACTAAAAAGAACACACATGCAATGACACCGGTGGATCCATGGGTGGATTGTGAAAAGAACACACATGCAATGACACTGGTGGATCCATATGCGGTATGTGAAAAGAACACACATGCAAAATGACTCTGGTTGTTACTAAAAAGAACACACATGTAATGACACTGGTGGATCCATGTGTGGTCTCTATCGAGAACACACATTTCAATCACCGTGGTGGATCCATATTTGGTATGTGAGAAGAACACACATTTCAATGACTCTGGTTGTTGTTAGTGAAATGAACACACATGCAATGACACTGGTGGATCCATAGGTGGTCTCTGTAGAGAACACGCATTTCAATGACTCTGGTTGTTGTTACTAAAAAGAACACACATGCAAAATGACACTGGTGGATCCATGGGTGGATTGTGAAAAGAGCACAAATCCAAAATGACTCTGGTTGTTGTTAGTGAAATGAACACACATGCAATGACACTGGTGGATCCATGTGTGGTCTCTGTAGAGAACACGCATTTCAATGACACTGGTGGATCCATGGGTGGTATGTGAGAAGAACACTCATGCAAAATGACTCTCGATGTTACTAAAAAGAACACACATGCAATGACACCGGTGGATCCATGGGTGGATTATGAAATGAACACACATGCAATGACCTTTGGTGGATCCATAGGTGGTATGTGAGAAGAACACACATTTAATGACTCTGGTTGTTGTTACTAAAAGAACACACATGCAATGACACTGGTGGATCCATAGGTGGTATTTGAAGAGATCATACGTGCAAAATGACTAGTTGTTGTTACTAAAAAGAACACACATGCAAAATGACCTTTGGTGTGATCCATGGGTGGATTATGATAAGAAAATACATGCAATGACACTGGTGGATCCATAGGTGGTATGTGAAGAGATCACACATGCAAAATGACTCTGGTTGTTGTTACTAAAAAGAACACACATGCAATGACCTTTGGTAGATCCATAGGTGGTATGTGAGAAGAACACACAAGCAATGACAATGGAGATCCAAATGTTGTATGTGAAAAGAACACACATGCAATGACTCTAGTTGTTGTTAGTGAAAAGAACACACATGCAATGACACTGGTGGATCCATGTGTGTTCTCTAAAGATAACACACATTTCAATGACTCTTGTTGTTGTTAGTAAAAAGAACACACATGCAATGACACTGGTGGATCCATGTGTGGTGTTTGAAGAGCACACATGCAATGACACTGGGTGTTGTTATTACTAAGAACACATGCAATGACACTGGTGGATCCATGGGTGGATTGTGAAGAGAACACACATGCAATGACACTGGTTGATCCATAGGTGGTATGTGAATAGAACACCCATGCAAAATGACTCTGGTTGTTGTTACTAAAAAGAACACACATGCAAAATGACACTGGTGGGATCCATGGGTGGATTGTGAAAAGAAAACACATGCAATGACTCTGGTGGATCCATAGGTGGTATGTGAAAAGAAAACACATGCAAAATGACTCTGGTTGTTACTAAAAGAACACACATGCAATGACACGGTGGATCCATGGGTGGATTGTGAAAAGAACACACATGCAATGACCTTTGGTGGATCCATATGTGGTATGTGAAAAGAACACACATGCAAAATGACTCTGGTTGTTACTAAAAGAACACACATGTAATGACACTGGTGGATCCATGTGTGGTCTCTGTCGAGAACACACATTTCAATCACCTGGTGGATCCATATTTGGTATGTGAGAAGAACACACATTTCAATGACTCTGGTTGTTGTTAGTGAAATGAACACACATGCAATGACACTTTGGTGGATCCATATGTGGTCTCTGAGAAGAACACACATTTCAATGACTCTGTTGTTGTTACTAAAAAGAACACACATGCAAATGACCTTGGTGGATCCATGGGTGGATTGTGAAAAGAGCACAAATGCAAAATGACTCTGGTTGTTACTAAAATGAACACACATGCAATGACACTTGTGGATCCATGTGTGGTCTCTGAGAAACACGCATTTCAATGACACTGGTGGATCCATGGGTGGTATGTGAGAAGAACACTCATGCAAAATGACTCTCGATGTTACTAAAAGAACACACATGCAATGACACGGTGGATCCATGGGTGGATTATGAAATGAACACACATGCAATGACACTGGTGGATCCATAGGTGGTATGTGAGAAGAACACACATTAAAATGACCAATGTTGTTTTTAGTAAAAAGAACACAGAAGCAATGACACTTTGGTGGATCCATAGGTGGTATTTGAAGAGATCATACATGCAAAATGACTCTGGTTGTTGTTACTAAAAAGAACACACATGCAAAATGACACTGGTGGGACCCATGGGTGGATTATGAAAAGAGAAAACATGCAATGACACTGGTGGATCCATAGGTGGTATGTGAAGAGATCACACATGCAAAATGACTCTGGTTGTTGTTACTAAAAAGAACACACATGCAATGACACTGGTAGATCCATAGGTGGTATGTGAGAAGAACACACATGCAATGACACTGGTGATCCATATGTTGTATGTGAAAAGAACACACATGCAATGACTCTAGTTGTTGTTAGTGAAAAGAACACACATGCAATGACACTGGTGGATCCATGTGTGGTCTCTAAGGAACTAAGACATTTAAATGACTCTTGTAGTTGTTAGTGAAAAGAACACACATGCAATGACACTGGTGGATCCATGTGTGGTCTCTAAAGATAGCACACATGCAATGACACTGGGTGTTGTTATTACTAAGAACACATGCAATGACACTGGTGGATCCATGGGTGGATTGTGAAGAGAACACACATGCAATGACACTGGTTGATCCATAGGTGGTATGTGAATAGAACACCCATGCAAAATGACTCTGGTTGTTGTTACTAAAAAGAACACACATGCAAAATGACACTGGTGGGATCCATGGGTGGATTGTGAAAAGAAAACACATGCAATGACTCTGGTGGATCCATAGGTGGTATGTGAAAAGAAAACACATGCAAAATGACTCTGGTTGTTACTAAAAAGAACACACATGCAATGACACCGGTGGATCCATGGGTGGATTGTGAAAAGAACACACATGCAATGACACTGGTGGATCCATATGCGGTATGTGAAAAGAACACACATGCAAAATGACTCTGGTTGTTACTAAAAAGAACACACATGTAATGACACTGGTGGATCCATGTGTGGTCTCTATCGAGAACACACATTTCAATCACACTGGTGGATCCATATTTGGTATGTGAGAAGAACACACATTTCAATGACTCTGGTTGTTGTTAGTGAAATGAACACACATGCAATGACACTGGTGGATCCATGTGTGGTCTCTGTAGAGAACACGCATTTCAATGACTCTGGTTGTTGTTACTAAAAAGAACACACATGCAAAATGACACTGGTGGATCCATGGGTGGATTGTGAAAAGAGCACAAATGCAGCATTTCAATGACTTTGGTGGATCCATGGGTGGTATGTGAGAAGAACACTCATGCAAAATGACTCTCGATGTTACTAAAAAGAACACACATGCAATGACACGGTGGATCCATGGGTGGATTATGAAATGAACACACATGCAATGACACCTTTGGTGGATCCATAGGTGGTATGTGAGAAGAACACACATTTAATGACTCTGGTTGTTGTTACTAAAAGAACACACATGCAATGACCTTTGGTGGATCCATAGGTGGTATTTGAAGAGATCATACGTGCAAAATGACTCTGGTTGTTGGTAATAAAAAGAACACACATGCAAAATGACACTGGTGGGATCCATGGGTGTATTATGAAAAAAAAAACATGCAATGACACTGGTGGATCCATAGGTGGTATGTGAAGAGATCACACATGCAAAATGACTCTGGTTGTTGTTACTAAAAAGAACACACATGCAATGACACTGGTAGATCCATAGGTGGTATGTGAGAAGAACACACATGCAATGACACTGGTGATCCATATGTTGTATGTGAAAAGAACACACATGCAATGACTCTAGTTGTTGTTAGTGAAAAGAACACACATGCAATGACACTGGTGGATCCATGTGTGGTCTCTAAAGATATCACACATTTCAATGACTCTTGTTGTTGTTAGTAAAAAGAACACACATGCAATCACACTTTGGTGGATCCATGTGTGGTGTTTGAAGAGAGCACACATGCAATGACCTTTGGGTGTTGTTATTACTAAGAACACATGCAATGACACTGGTGGATCCATGGGTGGATTGTGAAGAGAACACACATGCAATGACACTGGTTGATCCATAGGTGGTATGTGAATAGAACACCCATGCAAAATGACTCTGGTTGTTGTTACTAAAAAGAACACACATGCAAAATGACACTGGTGGGATCCATGGGTGGATTGTGAAAAGAAAACACATGCAATGACTCTGGTGGATCCATAGGTGGTATGTGAAAAGAAAACACATGCAAAATGACTCTGGTTGTTACTAAAAAGAACACACATGCAATGACACCGGTGGATCCATGGGTGGATTGTGAAAACCATATGCGGTATGTGAAAAGAACACACATGCAAAATGACTCTGGTTGTTACTAAAAAGAACACACATGTAATGACACTGGTGGATCCATGTGTGGTCTCTGTCGAGAACACACATTTCAATCACACTGGTGGATCCATATTTGGTATGTGAGAAGAACACACATTTCAATGACTCTGGTTGTTGTTAGTGAAATGAACACACATGCAATGACACTGGTGGATCCATAGGTGGTATGTGAGAAGAACACACATTTCAATGACTCTGGTTGTTGTTACTAAAAAGAACACACATGCAAAATGACACTGGTGGATCCATGGGTGGATTGTGAAAAGAGCACAAATCCAAAATGACTCTGGTTGTTGTTAGTGAAATGAACACACATGCAATGACACTGGTGGATCCATGTGTGGTCTCTGTAGAGAACACGCATTTCAATGACACTGGTGGATCCATGGGTGGTATGTGAGAAGAACACTCATGCAAAATGACTCTCGATGTTACTAAAAAGAACACACATGCAATGACACCGGTGGATCCATGGGTGGATTATGAAATGAACACACATGCAATGACACTGGTGGATCCATAGGTGGTATGTGAGAAGAACACACATTTTAATGACTCTGGTTGTTGTTACTAAAAAGAACACACATGCAATGACACTGGTGGATCCATAGGTGGTATTTGAAGAGATCATACATGCAAAATGACTCTGGTTGTTGTTACTAAAAGAACACACATGCAAAATGACACTTTTGGGATCCATGGGTGGATTATGAAAATAATAAACATGCAATGACATAGGTGGATCCATAGGTGGTATGTGAAGAGATCACACATGCAAAATGACTCTGGTTGTTGTTACTAAAAAGAACACACATGCAATGACACTGGTAGATCCATAGGTGGTATGTGAGAAGAACACACATGCAATGACACTGGTGATCCATATGTTGTATGTGAAAAGAACACACATGCAATGACTCTAGTTGTTGTTAGTGAAAAGAACACACATGCAATGACACTGGTGGATCCATGTGTGGTCTCTAAAGATAGCACACATTTCAATGACTCTTGTTGTTGTTAGTAAAAAGAACACACATGCAATGACACTTTGGTGGATCCATGTGTGGTGTTTGAAGAAACACATGCAATGACACTGGGTGTTGTTATTACTAAGAACACATGCAATCACACTTGGTGGATCCATGGGTGGATTGTGAAGAGAACACACATGCAATGACACTGGTTGATCCATAGGTGGTATGTGAATAGAACACCCATGCAAAATGACTCTGGTTGTTGTTACTAAAAAGAACACACATGCAAACTGACACTGGTGGGATCCATGGGTGGATTGTGAAAAGAAAACACATGCAATGACTCTGGTGGATCCATAGGTGGTATGTGAAAAGAAAACACATGCAAAATGACTCTGGTTGTTACTAAAAAGAACACACATGCAATGACACCGGTGGATCCATGGGTGGATTGTGAAAAGAACACACATGCAATGACACTGGTGGATCCATATGCGGTATGTGAAAAGAACACACATGCAAAATGACTCTGGTTGTTACTAAAAAGAACACACATGTAATGACACTGGTGGATCCATGTGTGGTCTCTATCGAGAACACACATTTCAATCACACTGGTGGATCCATATTTGGTATGTGAGAAGAACACACATTTCAATGACTCTGGTTGTTGTTAGTGAAATGAACACACATGCAATGACACTGGTGGATCCATAGGTGGTCTCTGTAGAGAACACGCATTTCAATGACTCTGGTTGTTGTTACTAAAAAGAACACACATGCAAAATGACACTGGTGGATCCATGGGTGGATTGTGAAAAGAGCACAAATCCAAAATGACTCTGGTTGTTGTTAGTGAAATGAACACACATGCAATGACACTGGTGGATCCATGTGTGGTCTCTGTAGAGAACACGCATTTCAATGACACTGGTGGATCCATGGGTGGTATGTGAGAAGAACACTCATGCAAAATGACTCTCGATGTTACTAAAATAACACACATGCAATGACACCGGTGGATCCATGGGTGGATTATGAAATGAACACACATGCAATGACACTGGTGGATCCATAGGTGGTATGTGAGAAGAACACACATTTTAATGACTCTGGTTGTTGTTACTAAAAAGAACACACATGCAATGACACTGGTGGATCCATAGGTGGTATTTGAAGAGATCATACGTGCAAAATGACTCTGGTTGTTTCTAATAACAACACACCTGCTTAATGTCACTGGTGGGATCCATGGGTGGATTATGAAAAGAAAAAACATGCAATGACAAATGAGGATCCATAGGTTGTATGTGAAGAGATCACACCTGCAAACTGACTCTGGTTGTTGTTACTTTAAAGTCAGCACATGCAATGACACTGGTAGATCCATAGGTGGTATGTGAGAAGAACACACATGCAATGACACTGGTGATCCATATGTTGTATGTGAAAAGAACACACATGCAATGACTCTAGTTGTTGTTAGTGAAAAGAACACACATGCAATGACACTGGTGGATCCATGTGTGGTCTCTAAAGATAACACACATTTCAATGACTCTTGTTGTTGTTAGTAAAAAGAACACACATGCAATGACACTGGTGGATCCATGTGTGGTGTTTGAAGAGAGCACACATGCAATGACACTGGGTGTTGTTATTACTAAGAACACATGCAATGACACTGGTGGATCCATGGGTGGATTGTGAAGAGAACACACATGCAATGACACTGGTTGATCCATAGGTGGTATGTGAATAGAACACCCATGCAAAATGACTCTGGTTGTTGTTACTAAAAAGAACACACATGCAAAATGACACTGGTGGGATCCATGGGTGGATTGTGAAAAGAAAACACATGCAATGACTCTGGTGGATCCATAGGTGGTATGTGAAAAGAAAACACATGCAAAATGACTCTGGTTGTTACTTATATGAACACACATGCAATGACACCGGTGGATCCATGGGTGGATTGTGAAAAGAACACACATGCAATGACACTGGTGGATCCATATGAGGTATGTGAAAAGAACACACATGCAAAATGACTCTGGTTGTTACTAAAAAGAACACACATGTAATGACCTTTGGTGGATCCATGTGTGGTCTCTGAAAGAACACACATTTCAATCACACTGGTGGATCCATATTTGGTATGTGAGAAGAACACACATTTCAATGACTCTGGTTGTTGTTAGTGAAATGAACACACATGCAATGACACTGGTGGATCCATAGGTGGTCTCTGTAGAGAACACGCATTTCAATGACTCTGGTTGTTGTTACTAAAAAGAACACACATGCAAAATGACACTGGTGGATCCATGGGTGGATTGTGAAAAGAGCACAAATCCAAAATGACTCTGGTTGTTGTTAGTGAAATGAACACACATGCAATGACACTGGTGGATCCATGTGTGGTCTCTGTAGAGAACACGCATTTCAATGACACTGGTGGATCCATGGGTGGTATGTGAGAAGAACACTCATGCAAAATGACTCTCGATGTTACTAAAAAGAACACACATGCAATGACACCGGTGGATCCATGGGTGGATTATGAAATGAACACACATGCAATGACACTGGTGGATCCATAGGTGGTATGTGAGAAGAACACACATTTTAATGACTCTGGTTGTTGTTACTAAAAAGAACACACATGCAATGACACTGGTGGATCCATAGGTGGTATTTGAAGAGATCATACGTGCAAAATGACTCTGGTTGTTACTAAAAAGAACACACATGCAAAATGACACTGGTGGGATCCATGGGTGGATTATGAAAAGAAAAAACATGCAATGACACTGGTGGATCCATAGGTGGTATGTGAAGAGATCACACATGCAAAATGACTCTGGTTGTTGTTACTAAAAAGAACACACATGCAATGACACTGGTAGATCCATAGGTGGTATGTGAGAAGAACACACATGCAATGACACTGGTGATCCATATGTTGTATGTGAAAAGAACACACATGCAATGACTCTAGTTGTTGTTAGTGAAAAGAACACACATGCAATGACACTGGTGGATCCATGTGTGGTCTCTAAAGATAACACACATTTCAATGACTCTTGTTGTTTGTAGTAAAAGAACACACATGCAATGTCACTGGTGGATCCATGTGTGGTGTTTGAAGAGAGCACACATGCAATGACACTGGGTGTTGTTATTACTAAGAACACATGCAATGACACTGGTGGATCCATGGGTGGATTGTGAAGAGAACACACATGCAATGACACTGGTTGATCCATAGGTGGTATGTGAATAGAACACCCATGCAAAATGACTCTGGTTGTTGTTACTAAAAAGAACACACATGCAAAATGACACTGGTGGGATCCATGGGTGGATTGTGAAAAGAAAACACATGCAATGACTCTGGTGGATCCATAGGTGGTATGTGAAAAGAAAACACATGCAAAATGACTCTGGTTGTTACTAAAAAGAACACACATGCAATGACACCGGTGGATCCATGGGTGGATTGTGAAAAGAACACACATGCAATGACACTGGTGGATCCATATGTGGTATGTGAAAAGAACACACATGCAAAATGACTCTGGTTGTTACTAAAAAGAACACACATGCAATGACACTGGTGGATCCATGTGTGGTCTCTATAGAGAACACACATTTCAATCACACTGGTGGATCCATATTTGGTATGTGAGAAGAACACACATTTCAATGACTCTGGTTGTTGTTAGTGAAATGAACACACATGCAATGACACTGGTGGATCCATATGTGGTATGTGAGAAGAACACACATTTCAATGACTCTGGTTGTTGTTACTAAAAAGAACACACATGCAAAATGACACTGGTGGATCCATGGGTGGATTGTGAAAAGAGCACAAATGCAAAATGACTCTGGTTGTTGTTACTAAAAAGAACACACATGCAATGACACTGGTGGATCCATGGGTGGTCTCTGTAGAGAACACGCATTTCAATGACACTGGTGGATCCATAGGTGGTATGTGAGAAGAACACTCATGCAAAATGACAATCGATCTTACTAAAAGAACACACATGCAATGACACCGGTGGATCCATGGGTGGATTATGAAATGAACACACATGCAATGACACTGGTGGATCCATAGGTGGTATGTGAGAAGAACACACATTTTAATGACTCTGGTTGTTGTTACTAAAAAGAACACACATGCAATGACACTGGTGGATCCATAGGTGGTATTTGAAGAGATCATACGTGCAAAATGACTCTGGTTGTTACTAAAAAGAACACACATGCAAAATGACACTGGTGGGATCCATGGGTGGATTATGAAAAGAAAAAACATGCAATGACACTGGTGGATCCATAGGTGGTATGTGAAGAGATCACACATGCAAAATGACTCTGGTTGTTGTTAGTGAAATGAACACACATGCAATGACACTGGTAGATCCATAGGTGGTATGTGAGAAGAACACACATGCAATGACACTGGTGATCCATATGTTGTATGTGAAAAGAACACACATGCAATGACTCTAGTTGTTGTTAGTGAAAAGAACACACATGCAATGACACTTTGGTGGATCCATGTGTGGTCTCTAAGATAACACACATTTCTATGACTCTTTTTGTTATTATTAGAAACAACACACATGCAATGACACTGGTGGATCCATGTGTGGTGTTTGAAGAGAGCACACATGCAATGACACTGGGTGTTGTTATTACTAAGAACACATGCAATGACACTGGTGGATCCATGGGTGGATTGTGAAGAGAACACACATGCAATGACACTGGTTGATCCATAGGTGGTATGTGAATAGAACACCCATGCAAAATGACTCTGGTTGTTGTTACTAAAAAGAACACACATGCAAAATGACACTGGTGGGATCCATGGGTGGATTGTGAAAAGAAAACACATGCAATGACTCTGGTGGATCCATAGGTGGTATGTGAAAAGAAAACACATGCAAAATGACTCTGGTTGTTACTAAAAAGAACACACATGCAATGACACCGGTGGATCCATGGGTGGATTGTGAAAAGAACACACATGCAATGACACTGGTGGATCCATGGGTGGTATGTGAGAAGAACACTCATGCAAAATGACTCTCGATGTTACTAAAAAGAACACACATGCAAAATGACACTGGTGGATCCATGTGTGGTCTCTGTCGAGAACACACATTTCAATCACACTGGTGGATCCATATTTGGTATGTGAGAAGAACACACATTTCAATGACTCTGGTTGTTGTTAGTGAAATGAACACACATGCAATGACACTGGTGGATCCATAGGTGGTCTCTGTAGAGAACACGCATTTCAATGACTCTGGTTGTTGTTACTAAAAAGAACACACATGCAAAATGACACTGGTGGATCCATGGGTGGATTGTGAAAAGAACACACATGCAATGACACTGGTGGATCCATGTGTGGTCTCTGTAGAGAACACGCATTTCAATGACACTGGTGGATCCATGGGTGGTATGTGAGAAGAACACTCATGCAAAATGACTCTCGATGTTACTAAAAAGAACACACATGCAATGACACCGGTGGATCCATGGGTGGATTATGAAACGAACACACATGCAATGACACTGGTGGATCCATAGGTGGTATGTGAGAAGAACACACATTTCAATGACTCTGGTTGTTGTTACTAAAAAGAACACACATGCAATGACACTGGTGGATCCATAGGTGGTATTTGAAGAGATCATACGTGCAAAATGACTGGTTGTTGTTACTAAAAAGAACACACATGCAAAATGACACTGGTGGGATCCATGGGTGGATTATGAAAATAAAAAACATGCAATGACACTGGTGGATCCATAGGTGGTATGTGAAGAGATCACACATGCAAAATGACTCTAGTTGTTGTTACTAAAAAGAACACACATGCAATGACACTGGTAGATCCATAGGTGGTATGTGAGAAGAACACACATGCAATGACACTGGTGATCCATATGTTGTATGTGAAAAGAACACACATGCAATGACTCTAGTTGTTGTTAGTGAAAAGAACACACATGCAATGACCTTTGGTGGATCCATGTGTGGTCTCTAAAGAACACACATTTCAATGACTCTTGTTGTTGTTAGTAAAAGAACACACATGCAATGACCTTTGGTGGATCCATGTGTGGTGTTTGAAGAAGCACACATGCAATGACACTTGGTGTTGTTATTACTAAGAACACATGCAATGACACTGGTGGATCCATGGGTGGATTGTGAAGAGAACACACATGCAATGACCTTTGGTGATCCATAGGTGGTATGTGAATAGAACACCCATGCAAAATGACTCTGGTTGTTGTTACTAAAAAGAACACACATGCAAAATGACACTGGTGGGATCCATGGGTGGATTGTGAAAAGAAAACACATGCAATGACTCTGGTGGATCCATAGGTGGTATGTGAAAAGAAAACACATGCAAAATGACTCTGGTTGTTACTAAAAAGAACACACATGCAATGACACCGGTGGATCCATGGGTGGATTGTGAAAAGAACACACATGCAATGACACTGGTGGATCCATATGTGGTATGTGAAAAGAACACACATGCAAAATGACTCTGGTTGTTACTAAAAAGAACACAAATGTAATGACCTTTGGTGGATCCATGTGTGGTCTCTATAGAGAACACACATTTCAATCACACTGGTGGATCCATATTTGGTATGTGAGAAGAACACACATTTCAATGACTCTGGTTGTTGTTAGTGAAATGAACACACATGCAATGACACTGGTGGATCCATATGTGGTATGTGAGAAGAACACACATTTCAATGACTCTGGTTGTTGTTACTAAAAAGAACACACATGCAAAATGACACTGGTGGATCCATGGGTGGATTGTGAAAAGAGCACAAATGCAAAATGACTCTGGTTGTTGTTACTAAAAAGAACACACATGCAATGACACTGGTGGATCCATGGGTGGTCTCTGTAGAGAACACGCATTTCAATGACACTGGTGGATCCATAGGTGGTATGTGAGAAGAACACTCATGCAAAATGACTCTGGTTGTTACTAAAAAGAACACACATGCAATGACACCGGTGGATCCATGGGTGGATTATGAAATGAACACACATGCAATGACACTGGTGGATCCATAGGTGGTATGTGAGAAGAACACACATTTTAATGACTCTGGTTGTTGTTACTAAAAAGAACACACAAGCAATGACACTGGTGGATCCATAGGTGGTATGTGAAGAGATCATACATGCAAAATGACTCTGGTTGTTGTTACTAAAAAGAACACACATGCAAAATGACACTGGTGGGATCCATGGGTGGATTGTGAAAAGAAAAAACATGCAATGACATAGGTGGATCCATAGGTGGTATGTGAAGAGACCACACATGCAAAATGACCCTGGTTGTTGTTATAAAAAGAACAAACATGCAATGACACTGGTAGATCCATAGGTGGTATGTGAGAAGAACACACATGCAATGACACTGGTGATCCATATGTTGTATGTGAAAAGAACACACATGCAATGACTCTAGTTGTTGTTAGTGAAAAGAACACACATGCAATGACACTGGTGGATCCATGTGTGGTCTCTAAAGATAGCACACATTTCAATGACTCTTGTTGTTGTTAGTAAAAAGAACACACATGCAATGACACTGGTGGATCCATGTGTGGTGTTTGAAGAAACACACATGCAATGACCTTTGGTTGTTGTTATTACTAAGAAAACATGCAATGACACTGGTGGATCCATGGGTGTATTGTTAAGAGAACACACATGCAATGACACTTGTTGATCCATAGGTGGTATGTGAATAGAACACCCATGCAAAATGACTCTGGTTGTTGTTACTAAAAAGAACACACATGCAAAATGACACTGGTGGGATCCATGGGTGGATTGTGAAAATAAAACACATGCAATGACTCTGGTGGATCCATAGGTGGTATGTGAAAAGAAAACACATGCAAAATGACTCTGGTTGTTACTAAAAAGAACACACATGCAATGACACCAGTGGATCCATGGGTGGATTGTGAAAGAACACACATGCAATGACACTGGTGGATCCATAGGTGGTATGTGAAAAGAACACACATGCAAAATGACTCTGGTTGTTACTAAAAAGAACACACATGTAATGACACTGGTGGATCCATGTGTGGTCTCTGAAGAACACACATTTCAATCACACTGGTGGATCCATATTTGGTATGTGAGAAGAACACACATTTCAATGACTCTGGTTGTTGTTAGTGAAATGAACACACATGCAATGACACTGGTGGATCCATAGGTGGTATGTGAGAAGAACACACATTTCAATGACTCTGGTTGTTGTTACTAAAAAGAACACACATGCAAAATGACACTGGTGGATCCATGGGTGGATTGTGAAAAGAGCACAAATGCAAAATGACTCTGGTTGTTGTTACTAAAAAGAACACACATGCAATGACACTGGTGGATCCATGGGTGGTCTCTGTAGAGAACACGCATTTCAATGACACTGGTGGATCCATAGGTGGTATGTGAGAAGAACACTCATGCAAAATGACTCTGGTTGTTACTAAAAAGAACACACATGCAATGACACCGGTGGATCCATGGGTGGATTATGAAATGAACACACATGCAATGACACTGGTGGATCCATAGGTGGTATGTGAGAAGAACACACATTTTAATGACTCTGGTTGTTGTTACTAAAAAGAACACACATGCAATGACACTGGTGGATCCATAGGTGGTATGTGAAGAGATCATACATGCAAAATGACTCTGGTTGTTGTTACTAAAAAGAACACACATGCAAAATGACACTGGTGGGATCCATGGGTGGATTGTGAAAAGAAAAAACATGCAATGACATAGGTGGATCCATAGGTGGTATGTGAAGAGACCACACATGCAAAATGACTCTGGTTGTTGTTACTAAAAAGAACACACATGCAATGACACTGGTAGATCCATAGGTGGTATGTGAGAAGAACACACATGCAATGACACTGGTGATCCATATGTTGTATGTGAAAAGAACACACATGCAATGACTCTAGTTGTTGTTAGTGAAAAGAACACACATGCAATGACACTGGTGGATCCATGTGTGGTCTCTGAAGATAGCACACATTTCAATGACTCTTGTTGTTGTTAGTAAAAAGAACACACATGCAATGACTATGGTGGATCCATGTGTGGTCTTTGAAGAGAGCACACATGCAATGACACTGGTTCTTGTTATTACTAAGGACACATGCAATGACACTGGTGGATCCATGGGTGGATTGTGAAGAGAACACACATGCAATGACACTGGTTGATCCATAGGTGGTATGTGAATAGAACACCCATGCAAAATGACTCTGGTTGTTGTTACTAAAAAGAACACACATGCAAAATGACACTGGTGGGATCCATGGGTGGATTGTGAAAAGAAAACACATGCAATGACACTGGTGGATCCATAGGTGGTATTTGAAGAGATCATACGTGCAAAATGACTCTGGTTGTTACTAAAAAGAACACACATGCAAAATGACACTGGTGGGATCCATGGGTGGATTGTGAAAAGAAAAAACATGCAATGACATAGGTGGATCCATAGGTGGTATGTGAAGAGACCACACATGCAAAATGACTCTGGTTGTTGTTACTAAAAAGAACACACATGCAATGACACTGGTAGATCCATAGGTGGTATGTGAGAAGAACACACATGCAATGACACTGGTGATCCATATGTTGTATGTGAAAAGAACACACATGCAATGACTCTAGTTGTTGTTAGTGAAAAGAACACACATGCAATGACACTGGTGGATCCATGTGTGGTCTCTGAAGATAGCACACATTTCAATGACTCTTGTTGTTGTTAGTAAAAAGAACACACATGCAATGACACTGGTGGATCCATGTGTGGTCTTTGAAGACAGCACACATGCAATGACACTGGTTGTTGTTATTACTAAGAACACATCCAATGACACTGGTGGATCCATGGGTGGATTGTGAAGAGAACACACATGCAATGACACTGGTTGATCCATAGGTGGTATGTGAATAGAACACCCATGCAAAATGACTCTGGTTGTTGTTACTAAAAAGAACACACATGCAAAATGACACTGGTGGGATCCATGGGTGGATTGTGAAAAGAAAACACATGCAATGACTCTGGTGGATCCATAGGTGGTATGTGAAAAGAAAACACATGCAAAATGACTCTGGTTGTTACTAAAAAGAACACACATGCAATGACACCGGTGGATCCATGGGTGGATTTTGAAAAGAACACACATGCAATGACACTGGTGGATCCATATGTGGTATGTGAAAAGAACACACATGCAAAATGACTCTGGTTGTTACTAAAAAGAACACACATGCAATGACACTGGTGGATCCATGTGTGGTCTCTATAGAGAACACACATTTCAATCACACTGGTGGATCCATATTTGGTATGTGAGAAGAACACACATTTCAATGACTCTGGTTGTTGTTAGTGAAATGAACACACATGCAATGACACTGGTGGATCCATATGTGGTATGTGAGAAGAACACACATTTCAATGACTCTGGTTGTTGTTACTAAAAAGAACACACATGCAAAATGACACTGGTGGATCCATGGGTGGATTGTGAAAAGAGCACAAATGCAAAATGACTCTGGTTGTTGTTACTAAAAAGAACACACATGCAATGACACTGGTGGATCCATGGGTGGTCTCTGTAGAGAACACATTTCAATGACTCTGGTGGATCCATTGGTGGTATGTGATAAGAAAACTCATGCAAAATGACTCTGGTTGTTACTAAAAAGAACACACATGCAATGACACCGGTGGATCCATGGGTGGATTATGAAATGAACACACATGCAATGACACTGGTGGATCCATAGGTGGTATGTGAGAAGAACACACATTTTAAATGACTCTGGTTGTTGTTACTAAAAAGAACACACATGCAATGACACTGGTGGATCCATTGGTGGTTTGTGAAGAGATCAGAAATGCAAAATGACTCTGGTTGTTGTTACTAAAAAGAACACACATGCAAAATGACACTGGTGGGATCCATGGGTGGATTGTGAAAAGAAAAAACATGCAATGACATAGGTGGATCCATAGGTGGTATGTGAAGAGACCACACATGCAAAATGACTCTGGTTGTTGTTACTAAAAAGAACACACATGCAATGACACTGGTAGATCCATAGGTGGTATGTGAGAAGAACACACATGCAATGACACTGGTGATCCATTTGTTGTATGGGACAAGAAACCACATGCAATGACTCTAGTTGTTGTTAGTGAAAAGAACACACATGCAATGACACTGGTGGATCCATGTGTGGTCTCTGAAGATAGCACACGTTTCAATGACTCTTGTTGTTGTTAGTAAAAAGAACACACATGCAATGACTATGGTGGATCCATGTGTGGTCTTTGAAGAGAGCACACATGCAATGACACTGGTTCTTGTTATTACTAAGAACACATGCAATGACACTGGTGGATCCATGGGTGGATTGTGAAGAGAACACACATGCAATGACACTGGTTGATCCATAGGTGGTATGTGAATAGAACACCCATGCAAAATGACTCTGGTTGTTGTTACTAAAAAGAACACACATGCAAAATGACACTGGTGGGATCCATGGGTGGATTGTGAAAAGAAAACACATGCAATGACTCTGGTGGATCCATAGGTGGTATGTGAAAAGAAAACACATGCAAAATGACTCTGGTTGTTACTAAAAAGAACACACATGCAATGACACCGGTGGATCCATGGGTGGATTGTGAAAAGAACACACATGCAATGACACTGGTGGATCCATAGGTGGTATGTGAAGAGATCACACATGCAAAATGACTCTGGTTGTTGTTACTAAAAAGAACACACATGCAATGACACTGGTAGATCCATAGGTGGTATGTGAGAAGAACACACATGCAATGACACTGGTGATCCATATGTTGTATGTGAAAAGAACACACATGCAATGACTCTAGTTGTTGTTAGTGAAAAGAACACACATGCAATGACACTGGTGGATCCATGTGTGGTCTCTGAAGATAGCACACATTTCAATGACTCTTGTTGTTGTTAGTAAAAAGAACACACATGCAATGACACTGGTGGATCCATGTGTGGTCTTTGAAGAGAGCACACATGCAATGACACTGGTTGTTGTTATTACTAAGAACACATGCAATGACACTGGTGGATCCATGGGTGGATTGTGAAGAGAACACACATGCAATGACACTGGTTGATCCATAGGTGGTATGTGAATAGAACACCCATGCAAAATGACTCTGGTTGTTGTTACTAAAAACAACACACATGCAAAATGACACTGGTAGGATCCATGGGTGGATTGTGAAAGAAAACACATGCAATGACTCTGGTGGATCCATAGGTGGTATGTGAAAAGAAAACACATGCAAAATGACTCTGGTTGTTACTAAAAAGAACACACATGCAATGACACCGGTGGATCCATGGGTGGATTTTGAAAAGAACACACATGCAATGACACTGGTGGATCCATATGTGGTATGTGAAAAGAACACACATGCAAAATGACTCTGGTTGTTACTAAAAAGAACACACATGCAATGACACTGGTGGATCCATGTGTGGTCTCTGTAGAGAACACACATTTCAATCACACTGGTGGATCCATATTTGGTATGTGAGAAGAACACACATTTCAATGACTCTGGTTGTTGTTAGTGAAATGAACACACATGCAATGACACTGGTGGATCCATATGTGGTATGTGAGAAGAACACACATTTCAATGACTCTGGTTGTTGTTACTAAAAAGAACACACATGCAAAATGACACTGGTGGATCCATGGGTGGATTGTGAAAAGAGCACAAATGCAAAATGACTCTGGTTGTTGTTACTAAAAAGAACACACATGCAATGACACTGGTGGATCCATGGGTGGTCTCTGTAGAGAACACGCATTTCAATGACACTGGTGGATCCATAGGTGGTATGTGAGAAGAACACTCATGCAAAATGACTCTGGTTGTTACTAAAAAGAACACACATGCAATGACACCGGTGGATCCATGGGTGGATTATGAAATGAACACACATGCAATGACACTGGTGGATCCATAGGTGGTATGTGAGAAGAACACACATTTTAATGACTCTTGTTGTTGTTACTAAAAAGAACACACATGCAATGACACTGGTGGATCCATAGGTGGTATGTGAAGAGATCATACATGCAAAATGACTCTGGTTGTTGTTACTAAAAAGAACACACATGCAAAATGACACTGGTGGGATCCATGGGTGGATTGTGAAAAGAAAAAACATGCAATGACATAGGTGGATCCATAGGTGGTATGTGAAGAGACCACACATGCAAAATGACTCTGGTTGTTGTTACTAAAAAGAACACACATGCAATGACACTGGTAGATCCATAGGTGGTATGTGAGAAGAACACACATGCAATGACACTGGTGATCCATATGTTGTATGTGAAAAGAACACACATGCAATGACTCTAGTTGTTGTTAGTGAAAAGAACACACATGCAATGACACTGGTGGATCCATGTGTGGTCTCTGAAGATAGCACACATTTCAATGACTCTTGTTGTTGTTAGTAAAAAGAACACACATGCAATGACTATGGTGGATCCATGTGTGGTATTTGAAGAGAGCACACATGCAATGACACTGGTTGTTGTTATTACTAAGAACACATGCAATGACACTGGTGGATCCATGGGTGGATTGTGAAGAGAACACACATGCAATGACACTGGTTGATCCATAGATGGTATGTGAATAGAACACCCATGCAAAATGACTCTGGTTGTTGTTACTAAAAAGAACACACATGAAAAATGACACTGGTGGGATCCATGGGTGGATTGTGAAAAGAAAACACATGCAATGACTCTGGTGGATCCATAGGTGGTATGTGAAAAGAAAACACATGCAAAATGACTCTGGTTGTTACTAAAAAGAACACACATGCAATGACACCGGTGGATCCATGGGTGGATTGTGAAAAGAACACACATGCAATGACACTGGTGGATCCATATGTGGTATGTGAAAAGAACACACATGCAAAATGACTCTGGTTGTTACTAAAAAGAACACACATGCAATGACACCGGTGGATCCATGGGTGGATTGTGAAAAGAACACACATGCAATGACACTGGTGGATCCATATGTGGTATGTGAAAAGAACACACATGCAAAATGACTTTGGTTGTTACTAAAAAGAACACACATGCAATGACACTGGTGGATCCATGTGTGGTCTCTATAGAGAACACACATTTCAATCACACTAGTGGATCCATATTTGGTATGTGAGAAGAACACACATTTCAATGACTCTGGTTGTTGTTAGTGAAATGAACACACATGCAATGACACTGGTGGATCCATATGTGGTATGTGAGAAGAACACACATTTCAATGACTCTGGTTGTTGTTACTAAAAAGAACACACATGCAAAATGACACTGGTGGATCCATGGGTGGATTGTGAAAAGAGCACAAATGCAAAATGACTCTGGTTGTTGTTACTAAAAAGAACACACATGCAATGACACTGGTGGATCCATGGGTGGTCTCTGTAGAGAACACGCATTTCAATGACACTGGTGGATCCATAGGTGGTATGTGAGAAGAACACTCATGCAAAATGACTCTGGTTGTTACTAAAAAGAACACACATGCAATGACACCGGTGGATCCATGGGTGGATTATGAAATGAACACACATGCAATGACACTGGTGGATCCATAGGTGGTATGTGAGAAGAACACACATTTTAATGACTCTGGTTGTTGTTACTAAAAAGAACACACAAGCAATGACACTGGTGGATCCATAGGTGGTATGTGAAGAGATCATACATGCAAAATGACTCTGGTTGTTGTTACTAAAAAGAACACACATGCAAAATGACACTGGTGGGATCCATGGGTGGATTGTGAAAATAAAAAACATGCAATGACATAGGTGGATCCATAGGTGGTATGTGAAGAGACCACACATGCAAAATGACTCTGGTTGTTGTTACTAAAAAGAACACACATGCAAAATGACACTGGTGGGATCCATGGGTGGATTGTGAAAAGAAAAAACATGCAATGACATAGGTGGATCCATAGGTGGTATGTGAAGAGACCACACATGCAAAATGACTCTGGTTGTTGTTACTAAAAAGAACACACATGCAATGACACTGGTAGATCCATAGGTGGTATGTGAGAAGAACACAAATGCAATGAAACTGGTGATCCATATGTTGTATGTGAAAAGAACACACATGCAATGACTCTAGTTGTTGTTAGTGAAAAGAACACACATGCAATGACACTGGTGGATCCATGTGTGGTCTCTAAAGATAGCACACATTTCAATGACTCTTGTTGTTGTTAGTAAAAAGAACACACATGCAATGACTATGGTGGATCCATGTGTGGTATTTGAAGAGAGCACACATGCAATGACACTGGTTGTTGTTATTACTAAGAACACATGCAATGACACTGGTGGATCCATGGGTGGATTGTGAAGAGAACACACATGCAATGACACTGGTTGATCCATAGATGGTATGTGAATAGAACACCCATGCAAAATGACTATGGTTGTTGTTACTAAAAAGAACACACATGCAAAATGACACTGGTGGGATCCATGGGTGGATTGTGAAAAGAAAACACATGCAATGACTCTGGTGGATCCATAGGTGGTATGTGAAAAGAAAACACATGCAAAATGACTCTGGTTGTTACTAAAAAGAACACACATGCAATGACACCGGTGGATCCATGGGTGGATTGTGAAAAGAACACACATGCAATGACACTGGTGGATCCATATGTGGTATGTGAAAAGAACACACATGCAAAATGACTCTGGTTGTTACTAAAAAGAACACACATGCAATGACACTGGTGGATCCATGTGTGGTCTCTGTAGAGAACACACATTTCAATCCACCTAGTGGATCCATATTTGGTATGTGAGAAGAATACACATTTCAATGACTCTGGTTGTTGTTAGTGAAATGAACACACATGCAATGACACTGGTGGTTCCATAGGTGGTATGTGAGAAGAACACACATTTCAATGACTCTGGTTGTTGTTACTAAAAAGAACACACATGCAAAATGACACTGGTGGATCCATGGGTGGATTGTGAAAAGAGCACAAATGCAAAATGACTCTGGTTGTTGTTACTAAAAAGAACACACATGCAATGACACTGGTGGATCCATGGGTGGTCTCTGTAGAGAACACGCATTTCAATGACACTGGTGGATCCATAGGTGGTATGTGAGAAGAACACTCATGCAAAATGACTCTGGTTGTTACTAAAAAGAACACACATGCAATGACACCGGTGGATCCATGGGTGGATTATGAAATGAACACACATGCAATGACACTGGTGGATCCATAGGTGGTATGTGAGAAGAACACACATTTTAATGACTCTGGTTGTTGTTACTAAAAAGAACACACATGCAATGACACTGGTGGATCCATAGGTGGTATGTGAAGAGATCATACATGCAAAATGACTCTGGTTGTTGTTACTAAAAAGAACACACATGCAAAATGACACTGGTGGGATCCATGGGTGGATTGTGAAAAGAAAAAACATGCAATGACATAGGTGGATCCATAGGTGGTATGTGAAGAGACCACACATGCAAAATGACTCTGGTTGTTGTTACTAAAAAGAACACACATGCAATGACACTGGTAGATCCATAGGTGGTATGTGAGAAGAACACACATGCAATGAAACTGGTGATCCATATGTTGTATGTGAAAAGAACACACATGCAATGACTCTAGTTGTTGTTAGTGAAAAGAACACACATGCAATGACACTGGTGGATCCATGTGTGGTCTTTGAAGATAGCACACATTTAAATGACTCTTGTTATTGTTAGTAAAAAGAACACACATGCAATGACACTGGTGGATCCATGTGTGGTCTTTGAAGAGAGCACACATGCAATGACACTGGTTGTTGTTATTACTAAGAACACATGCAATGACACTGGTGGATCCATGGGTGGATTGTGAAGAGAACACACATGCAATGACACTGGTTGATCCATAGGTGGTATGTGAATAGAACACCCATGCAAAATGACTCTGGTTGTTGTTACTAAAAACAACACACATGCAAAATGACACTGGTAGGATCCATGGGTGGATTGTGAAAAGAAAACACATGCAATGACTCTGGTGGATCCATAGATGGTATGTGAAAAGAAAACACATGCAAAAT
This sequence comes from Avena insularis, assembly GCA_023614405.1. Classification (NCBI taxonomy): domain Eukaryota; kingdom Viridiplantae; phylum Streptophyta; class Magnoliopsida; order Poales; family Poaceae; genus Avena; species Avena insularis. Next base: position 68,706 of record JAJUPC010000729.1, on the reverse strand, counting down.
GACTCTGGTTGTTACTAAAAAGAACACACATGCAATGACACCGGTGGATCCATGGGTGGATTGTGAAAAGAACACACATGCAATGACACTGGTGGATCCATATGTGGTATGTGAAAAGAACACACATGCAAAATGACTCTGGTTGTTACTAAAAAGAACACACATGCAATGACACTGGTGGATCCATGTGTGGTCTCTGTAGAGAACACACATTTCAATCACACTGGTGGATCCATATTTGGTATGTGAGAAGAACACACATTTCAATGACTCTGGTTGTTGTTAGTGAAATGAACACACATGCAATGACACTGGTGGATCCATAGGTGGTATGTGAGAAGAACACACATTTCAATGACTCTGGTTGTTGTTACTAAAAAGAACACACATGCAAAATGACACTGGTGGATCCATGGGTGGATTGTGAAAAGAGCACAAATGCAAAATGACTCTGGTTGTTGTTACTAAAAAGAACACACATGCAATGACACTGGTGGATCCATGTGTGGTCTCTGTAGAGAACACGCATTTCAATGACACTTGTGTTTCCATAGGTGGGATGTGAGAAGAACACTCATGCAAAATGACTCTGGTTGTTACTAAAAAGAACACACATGCAATGACACCGGTGGATCCATGGGTGGATTATGAAATGAACACACATGCAATGACACTGGTGGATCCATAGGTGGTATGTGAGAAGAACACACATTTTAATGACTCTGGTTGTTGTTACTAAAAAGAACACACATGCAATGACACTGGTGGATCCATAGGTGGTATGTGAAGAGATCATACATGCAAAATGACTCTGGTTGTTACTAAAAAGAACACACATGCAAAATGACACTGGTGGGATCCATGGGTGGATTGTGAAAAGAAAAAACATGCAATGACATAGGTGGATCCATAGGTGGTATGTGAAGAGACCACACATGCAAAATGACTCTGGTTGTTGTTACTAAAAAGAACAAACATGCAATGACACTGGTAGATCCATAGGTGGTATGTGAGAAGAACACACATGCAATGACACTGGTGATCCATATGTTGTATGTGAAAAGAACACACATGCAATGACTCTAGTTGTTGTTAGTGAAAAGAACACACATGCAATGACACTGGTGGATCCATGTGTGGTCTCTGAAGATAGCACACATTTCAATGACTCTTGTTGTTGTTAGTAAAAAGAACACACATGCAATGACACTGGTGGATCCATGTGTGGTCTTTGAAGAGAGCACACATGCAATGACACTGGTTGTTGTTATTACTAAGAACACATGCAATGACACTGGTGGATCCATGGGTGGATTGTGAAGAGAACACACATGCAATGACACTGGTTGATCCATAGGTGGTATGTGAATAGAACACCCATGCAAAATGACTCTGGTTGTTGTTACTAAAAACAACACACATGCAAAATGACACTGGTAGGATCCATGGGTGGATTGTGAAAAGAAAACACATGCAATGACTCTGGTGGATCCATAGGTGGTATGTGAAAAGAAAACACATGCAAAATGACTCTGGTTGTTACTAAAAAGAACACACATGCAATGACACCGGTGGATCCATGGGTGGATTTTGAAAAGAACACACATGCAATGACACTGGTGGATCCATATGTGGTATGTGAAAAGAACACACATGCAAAATGACTCTGGTTGTTACTAAAAATAACACACATGCAATGACACTGGTGGATCCATGTGTGGTCTCTATAGAGAACACACATTTCAATCACACTGGTGGATCCATATTTGGTATGTGAGAAGAACACACATTTCAATGACTCTGGTTGTTGTTAGTGAAATGAACACACATGCAATGACACTGGTGGATCCATAGGTGGTATGTGAGAAGAACACACATTTCAATGACTCTGGTTGTTGTTACTAAAAAGAACACACATGCAATGACACTGGTGGATCCATGTGTGGTCTCTGTAGAGAACACACATTTCAATGAAACTTGTGGATCCATAGGTGGGATGTGAGAAGAACACTCATGCAAAATGACTCTGGTTGTTACTAAAAAGAACACACATGCAATGACACCGGTGGATCCATGGGTGGATTATGAAATGAACACACATGCAATGCCACTGGTGGATCCATAGGTGGTATGTGAGAAGAACACACATTTTAATGACTCTGGTTGTTGTTACTAAAAAGAACACACATGCAATGGCACTGGTGGATCCATAGGTGGTATGTGAAGAGATCATACATGCAAAATGACTCTGGTTGTTGTTACTAAAAAGAACACACATGCAAAATGACACTGGTGGGATCCATGGGTGGATTGTGAAAAGAAAAAACATGCAATGACATCGGTGGATCCATAGGTGGTATGTGAAGAGACCACACATGCAAGATGACTCGGGTTGTTGTTACTAAAAAGAACACAAATGCAATGACACTGGTAGATCCATAGGTGGTATGTGAGAAGAACACACATGCAATGAAACTGGTGATCCATATGTTGTATGTGAAAAGAACACACATGCAATGACTCTAGTTGTTGTTAGTGAAAAGAACACACATGCAATGACACTGGTGGATCCATGTGTGGTCTCTGAAGATAGCACACATTTCAATGACTCTTGTTATTGTTAGTAAAAAGAACACACATGCAATGACACTGGTGGACCATGTGTGGTCTTTGAAGAGAGCACACATGCAATGACACTGGTTGTTGTTATTACTAAGAACACATGCAATGACACTGGTGGATCCATGGGTGGATTGTGAAGAGAACACACATGCAATGACACTGGTTGATCCATAGATGGTATGTAAATAGAACACCCATGCAAAATGACTCTGGTTGTTGTTACTAAAAAGAACACACATGCAAAATGACACTGGTGGGATCCATGGGTGGATTGTGAAAAGAAAACACATGCAATGACTCCGGTGGATCCATAGGTGGTATGTGAAAAGAAAACACATGCAAAATGACTCTGGTTGTTACTAAAAAGAACACACATGCAATGACACCGGTGGATCCATGGGTGGATTGTGAAAAGAACACACATGCAATGACACTGGTGGATCCATATGTGGTATGTGAAAAGAACACACATGCAAAATGACTCTGGTTGTTACTAAAAAGAACACACATGCAATGACACCGGTGGATCCATGGGTGGATTGTGAAAAGAACACACATGCAATGACACTGGTGGATCCATATGTGGTATGTGAAAAGAACACACATGCAAAATGACTCTGGTTGTTACTAAAAAGAACACACATGCAATGACCTTTGGTGGATCCATGTGTGGTCTCTGTAGAGAACACACATTTCAATCCACCTAGTGGATCCATATTTGGTATGTGAGAAGAATACACATTTCAATGACTCTGGTTGTTGTTAGTGAAATGAACACACATGCAATGACACTGGTGGATCCATAGGTGGTATGTGAGAAGAACACACATTTCAATGACTCTGGTTGTTGTTACTAAAAAGAACACACATGCAAAATGACACTGGTGGATCCATGGGTGGATTGTGAAAAGAGCACAAATGCAAAATGACTCTAGTTGTTGTTACTAAAAATAACACACATGCAATGACACTGGTGGATCCATGGGTGGTCTCTGTAGAGAACACGCATTTCAATGACACTGGTGGATCCATAAGTGGTATGTGAGAAGAACACTCATGCAAAATGACTCTGGTTGTTACTAAAAAGAACACACATGCAATGACACCGGTGGATCCATGGGTGGATTATGAAATGAACACACATGCAATGACATTGGTGGATCCATAGGTGGTATGTGAGAAGAACACACATTTTAATGACTCTGGTTGTTGTTACTAAAAAGAACACACATGCAATGACACTAGTGGATCCATAGGTGGTATGTGAAGAGATCATACAGGCAAAATGACTCTGGTTGTTGTTACTAAAAAGAACACACATGCAAAATGACACTGGTGGGATCCATGGGTGGATTGTGAAAAGAAAAAACATGCAATGACATAGGTGGATCCATAGGTGGTATGTGAAGAGACCACACATGCAAAATGACTATGGTTGTTGTTACTAAAAAGAACACACATGCAATGACACTGGTAGATCCATAGGTGGTATGTGAGAAGAACACACATGCAATGAAACTGGTGATCCATATGTTGTATGTGAAAAGAACACACATGCAATGACTCTAGTTGTTGTTAGTGAAAAGAACACACATGCAATGACACTGGTGGATCAATGTGTGGTCTCTAAAGATAGCACACATTTCAATGACTCTTGTTGTTGTTAGTAAAAAGAACACACATGCAATGACACTGGTGGATCCATGTGTGGTCTTTGAAGAGAGCACACATGCAATGACACTGGTTGTTGTTATTACTAAGAACACATGCAATGACACTGGTGGATCCATGGGTGGATTGTGAAGAGAACACACATGCAATGACACTGGTTGATCCATAGGTGGTATGTGAATAGAACACCCATGCAAAATGACTCTGGTTGTTGTTACTAAAAACAACACACATGCAAAATGACACTGGTAGGATCCATGGGTGGATTGTGAAAACAAAACACATGCAATGAATCTGGTGGATCCATAGATGGTATGTGAAAAGAAAACACATGCAACATGACTCTGGTTGTTACTAAAAAGAACACACATGCAATGACACCGGTGGATCCATGGGTGGATTGTGAAAAGAACACACATGCAATGACACTGGTGGATCCATATGTGGTATGTGAAAAGAACACACATGCAAAATGACTCTGGTTGTTACTAAAAATAACACACATGCAATGACACTGGTGGATCCATGTGTGGTCTCTATAGAGAACACACATTTCAATCACACTGGTGGATCCATATTTGGTATGTGAGAAGAACACACGTTTCAATGACTCTGGTTGTTGTTAGTGAAATGAACACACATGCAATGAAACTGGTGGATCCATAGGTGGTATGTGAGAAGAACACACATTTCAATGACTCTGGTTGTTGTTACTAAAAAGAACACACATGCAAAATGACACTGGTGGATCCATGGGTGGATTGTGAAAAGAGCACAAATGCAAAATGACTCTGGTTGTTGTTACTAAAAAGAACACACATGCAATGACACTGGTGGATCCATGTGTGGTCTCTGTAGAGAACACGCATTTCAATGACACTTGTGGATCCATAGGTGGGATGTGAGAAGAACACTCATGCAAAATGACTTTGGTTGTTACTAAAAAGAACACACATGCAATGACACCGGTGGATCCATGGGTGGATTATGAAATGAACACACATGCAATGACACTGGTGGATCCATAGGTGGTATGTGAGAAGAACACACATTTTAATGACTCTGGTTGTTGTTACTAAAAAGAAAACACATGCAATGACACTAGTGGATCCATAGGTGGTATGTGAAGAGATCATACATGCAAAATGACTCTGGTTGTTGTTACTAGAACACACATGCAAAATGACACTGGTGGGATCCATGGGTGGATTGTGAAAAGAAAAAACATGCAATGACATAGGTGGATCCATAGGTGGTATGTCAAGAGACCACACATGCAAAATGACTCTGGTTGTTGTTACTAAAAAGAACACACATGCACTGACACTGGTAGATCCATAGGTGGTATGTGAGAAGAACACACATGCAATGAAACTGGTGATCCATATGTTGTATGTGAAAATAACACACATGCAATGACTCTAGTTGTTGTTAGTGAAAAGAACACACATGCAATGACACTGGTGGATCCATGTGTGGTCTCTAAAGATAGCACACATTTCAATGACTCTTGTTGTTGTTAGTAAAAAGAACACACATGCAATGACACTGGTGGATCCATGTGTGGTCTTTGAAGAGAGCACACATGCAATGACACTGGTTGTTGTTATTACTAAGAACACATGCAATGACAGTGGTGGATCCATGGGTGGATTGTGAAGAGAACACACATGCAATGACACTGGTTGATCCATAGGTGGTATGTGAATAGAACACCCATGCAAAATGACTCTGGTTGTTGTTACTAAAAACAATGCACATGCAAAATGACACTGGTAGGATCCATGGGTGGATTGTGAAAAGAAAACACATGCAATGACTCTGGTGGATCCATAGATGGTATGTGAAAAGAAAACACATGCAAAATGACTCTGGTTGTTACTAAAAAGAACACACATGCAATAACACCGGTGGATCCATGGGTGGATTGTGAAAAGAACACACATGCAATGACACTGGTGGATCCATATGTGGTATGTGAAAAGAACACACATGCAAAATGACTCTGGTTGTTACTAAAAAGAACACACATGCAATGACACTGGTGGATCCATGTGTGGTCTCTGTAGACAACACACATTTCAATCACACTGGTGGATCCATATTTGGTATGTGAGAAGAACACACATTTCAATGACTCTGGTTGTTGTTAGTGAAATAAATACACATGCAATGACAGTGGTGGATCCATAGGTGGTATGTGAGAAGAACACACATTTCAATGACTCTGGTTGTTGTTACTAAAAAGAACACACATGCAAAATGACACTGGTGGATTCATGGGTGGATTGTGAAAAGAGCACAAATGCAAAATGATTCTGGTTCTTGTTACTAAAAAGAACACACATGCAATGACACTGGTGGATCCATGTGTGGTCTCTGTAGAGAACACGCATTTCAATGACACTTGTGGATCCATAGGTGGGATGTGAGAAGAACAGTCATGCAAAATGACTCTGGTTGTTACTAAAAAGAACACACATGCAATAACACCGGTGGATCCATCGGTGGATTATGAAATGAACACACATGCAATGACACTGGTGGATCCATAGGTGGTATGTGAGAAGAACACACATTTTAATGACTCTGGTTGTTGTTACTAAAAAGAACACACATGCAATGGCACTGGTGGATCCATAGGTGGTATGTGAAGAGATCATACATGCAAAATGACTCTGGTTGTTGTTACTAAAAAGAACACACATGCAAAATGACACTGGTGGGATCCATGGGTGGATTGTGAAAAGAAAAAACATGCAATGACATAGGTGGATCCATAGGTGGTATGTGAAGAGACCACACATGCAAGATGACTCGGGTTGTTGTTACTAAAAAGAACACACATGCAATGACACTGGTAGATCCATAGGTGGTATGTGAGAAGAACACACATGCAATGAAACTGGTGATCCATATGTTGTATGTGAAAAGAACACACATGCAATGACTCTAGTTGTTGTTAGTGAAAAAACACACATGCAATGACACTGGTGGATCCATGTGTGGTCTCTAAAGATAGCACACATTTCAATGACTCTTGTTGTTGTTAGTAAAAAGAACACACATGCAATGACACTGGTGGATCCATGTGTGGTCTTTGAAGAGAGCACACATGCAATGACACTGGTTGTTGTTATTACTAAGAACACATGCAATGACACTGGTGGATCCATGGGTGGATTGTGAAGAGAACACACATGCAATGACACTGGTTGATCCATAGGTGGTATGTGAATAGAACACCCATGCAAAATGACTCTGGTTGTTGTTACTAAAAACAACACACATGCAAAATGACACTGGTAGGATCCATTGGTGGACTGTGAAATAAAAAACATGCAATGAATGGTGGATCCATAGATGGTATGTGCAAAGTAAACACCTGCAAAAGGACGCTGGTTGTTACTTAACAGAACACACATGCAATGACACCGGTGGATCCATGGGTGGATTGTGAAAAGAACACACATGCAATGACACTTGTGGATCCATATGTGGTATGTGAAAAGAACACACATGCAAAATGACTCTGGTTGTTACTAAAAATAACACACATGCAATGACACTGGTGGATCCATGTGTGGTCTCTGTAGAGAACACACATTTCAATCACACTGGTGGATCCATATTTGGTATGTGAGAAGAACACACGTTTCAATGACTCTGGTTGTTGTTAGTGAAATGAACACACATGCAATGAAACTGGTGGATCCATAGGTGGTATGTGAGAAGAACACACATTTCAATGACTCTGGTTGTTGTTACTAAAAAGAACACACATGCAAAATGACACTGGTGGATCCATGGGTGGATTGTGAAAAGAGCACAAATGCAAAATGACTCTGGTTGTTGTTACTAAAAAGAACACACATGCAATGACACTGGTGGATCCATGTGTGGTCTCTGTAGAGAACACGCATTTCAATGACACTTGTGGATCCATAGGTGGGATGTGAGAAGAACACTCATGCAAAATGACTTTGGTTGTTACTAAAAAGAACACACATGCAATGACACCGGTGGATCCATGGGTGGATTATGAAATGAACACACATGCAATGACACTGGTGGATCCATAGGTGGTATGTGAGAAGAACACACATTTTAATGACTCTGGTTGTTGTTACTAAAAAGAAAACACATGCAATGACACTAGTGGATCCATAGGTGGTATGTGAAGAGATCATACATGCAAAATGACTCTAGTTGTTACTAGAACACACATGCAAAATGACACTGGTGGGATCCATGGGTGGATTGTGAAAAGAAAAAACATGCAATGACATAGGTGGATCCATAGGTGGTATGTGAAGAGACCACACATGCAAAATGACTCTGGTTGTTGTTACTAAAAAGAACACACATGCACTGACACTGGTAGATCCATAGGTGGTATGTGAGAAGAACACACATGCAATGAAACTGGTGATCCATATGTTGTATGTGAAAATAACACACATGCAATGACTCTAGTTGTTGTTAGTGAAAAGAACACACATGCAATGACACTGGTGGATCCATGTGTGGTCTCTAAAGATAGCACACATTTCAATGACTCTTGTTGTTGTTAGTAAAAAGAACACACATGCAATGACACTGGTGGATCCATGTGTGGTCTTTGAAGAGAGCACACATGCAATGACACTGGTTGTTGTTATTACTAAGAACACATGCAATGACAGTGGTGGATCCATGGGTGGATTGTGAAGAGAACACACATGCAATGACACTGGTTGATCCATAGGTGGTATGTGAATAGAACACCCATGCAAAATGACTCTGGTTGTTGTTACTAAAAACAACACACATGCAAAATGACACTGGTAGGATCCATGGGTGGATTGTGAAAAGAAAACACATGCAATGACTCTGGTGGATCCATAGATGGTATGTGAAAAGAAAACACATGCAAAATGACTCTGGTTGTTACTAAAAAGAACACACATGCAATAACACCGGTGGATCCATGGGTGGATTGTGAAAAGAACACACATGCAATGACACTAGTGGATCCATATGTGGTATGTGAAAAGAACACACATGCAAAATGACTCTGGTTGTTACTAAAAAGAACACACATGCAATGACACTGGTGGATCCATGTGTGGTCTCTGTAGACAACACACATTTCAATCACACTGGTGGATCCATATTTGGTATGTGAGAAGAACACACATTTCAATGACTCTGGTTGTTGTTAGTGAAATGAACACACATGCAATGACACTGGTGGATCCATAGGTGGTATGTGAGAAGAACACACATTTCAATGACTCTGGTTGTTGTTACTAAAAAGAACACACATGCAAAATGACACTGGTGGATCCATGGGTGGATTGTGAAAAGAGCACAAATGCAAAATGATTCTTGTTCTTGTTACTAAAAAGAACACACATGCAATGACACTGGTGGATCCATGTGTGGTCTCTGTAGAGAACACGCATTTCAATGACACTTGTGGATCCATAGGTGGGATGTGAGAAGAACAGTCATGCAAAATGACTCTGGTTGTTACTAAAAAGAACACACATGCAATGACACCGGTGGATCCATCGGTGGATTATGAAATGAACACACATGCAATGACACTGGTGGATCCATAGGTGGTATGTGAGAAGAACACACATTTTAATGACTCTGGTTGTTGTTACTAAAAAGAACACACATGCAATGGCACTGGTGGATCCATAGGTGGTATGTGAAGAGATCATACATGCAAAATGACTCTGGTTGTTGTTACTAAAAAGAACACACATGCAAAATGACACTGGTGGGATACATGGGTGGATTGTGAAAAGAAAAAAATGCAATAACATAGGTGGATCCATAGGTGGTATGTGAAGAGACCACACATGCAAGATGACTCGGGTTGTTGTTACTAAAAAGAACACACATGCAATGACACTGGTAGATCCATAGGTGGTATGTGAGAAGAACACACATGCAATGAAACTGGTGATCCATATGTTGTATGTGAAAAGAACACACATGCAATGACTCTAGTTGTTGTTAGTGAAAAGAACACACATGCAATGACACTGGTGGATCCATGTGTGGTCTCTGAAGATAGCACACATTTCAATGACTCTTGTTGTTGTTAGTAAAAAGAACACACATGCAATGACACTGGTGGACCATGTGTGGTCTTTGAAGAGAGCACACATGCAATGACACTGGTTGTTGTTATTACTAAGAACACATGCAATGACACTGGTGGATCCATGGGTGGATTGTGAAGAGAACACACATGCAATGACACTGGTTGATCCATAGATGGTATGTGAATAGAACACCCATGCAAAATGACTCTGGTTGTTACTAAAAAGAACACACATGCAAAATGACACTGGTGGGATCCATGGGTGGATTGTGAAAAGAAAACACATGCAATGACTCCGGTGGATCCATAGGTGGTATGTGAAAAGAAAACACATGCAAAATGACTCTGGTTGTTACTAAAAAGAACACACATGCAATGACACCGGTGGATCCATGGGTGGATTGTGAAAAGAACACACATGCAATGACACTGGTGGATCCATATGTGGTATGTGAAAAGAACACACATGCAAAATGACTCTGGTTGTTACTAAAAAGAACACACATGCAATGACACCGGTGGATCCATGGGTGGATTGTGAAAAGAACACACATGCAATGACACTGGTGGATCCATATGTGGTATGTGAAAAGAACACACATGCAAAATGACTCTGGTTGTTACTAAAAAGAACACACATGCAATGACACTGGTGGATCCATGTGTGGTCTCTGTAGAGAACACACATTTCAATCCACCTAGTGGATCCATATTTGGTATGTGAGAAGAATACACATTTTGGCAAGAGTGAGCCTGACCTGGCAGGAGGCCGGTGCAACAATTGGGTCTCCCGCGGACAGTATGACTTAGGAACTACGGAAGGAAGTGGAGTCTCCAGATTTAAGGTATACGCCAAGTTGTGGCTTGGGTATGCGTGTGTACGGAAGGAAGGACTATGGCTGGGAGCCACATACTCGTTGCCGGGGAGAACAAACCCAAGAGGAAAAGCATGCCTTTGCTAGTGTAGACAAGCGAAAAGTTAGGTTTGATTATCCGGACCACCATCTATAGTGGTAGTGGTCCGTGGTTGAATCCTCGTGGATGTATTGATTCTTGTGGGTAAAGTGTGCAAACTCTGTAGAGTATAACCTATTCAAATATCCGTGTCCATGGTCAAGGACGGTTGTAAAGGTGTTGGCTAGGAGTACCCAAACTGTGCTTGTTTTGGAAAAAGTACTCGAGGACGACGGTTCCGGGGGAACCCGAGTTCGAAGGCTTTGTTTTGACCCGTGGGTCCGAAGATGTTTAAAAAGGGTTTTCAACTACAAAACTGTTTTCAAAATCTTTTTCAACAAAGACATGGACATGTCTGGATTTATAAAACAGAAGCATGTTTTCAAAACTCTTTTTCAACAAAGATATGGAGATGCCATAATTTCAAAGTTAGTTTAGGCTTTTCAAAAGCAACCCCAGATAGAGCTATCTCGCCACAGCCACAGTTGCATTTCCTTTGTTTACCTATCCTGGTGGTTTACGAGTACATTCAAAGTACTCATGGCTGTGTCCCTGGCTATTTACTTGGCCAGACTTTTAGGAGTTTAAGGTGACGTCCATCAAGCTAGGCCGTCTTCCCAGTCAGCTGCCTGTAGGTTGAGGCATGATTGGGCTCTGTGCTTGGAGTTGTTCCGCTGCCAATGTTGATGTAGCCATAATGGCAATTATGTAAGTCTTGTATTTCGTTATGTTTTGGATGTTGTAATGGTACCTGTCGATTATGTTCCACGGCTCACTGATCATGGGAACATGGATGTATGCATAACAGGGAGTTCTCGGATGAATAATCCGGGGGCCCCACACAAAACATAGAAATCAATGGGGACATAGGTATTGTTAACCATAATGAGAACATCATTAATACTCCCCATGAGTTTCTTTTTAGCTCATCAAGTTGGACATCTAAATAACAATCTTCCAATGCTGGCAAATCAAGCATTTCATAAATCCTTCTAGGCATAATAGGGACACTAGTATCAAGATCACATAAAGCTTTGAGATCAAAATCATTCACTTTCAGATTAATGATGGGTTCCCAACCATCTTCTAATTTCCTAGGAATAGAAGCTTTATGTTTCAACTTTTCTTCTGTAATTTTTATGAGAGCATCTGTAATGTGTTTTGTAAAGGCCATATTCATAGCACTAGCATTAGGAATTCTAGCAAGTTTTTTAAGGAACTTAATCACTTCAGAGATATTGCAACCATCAAGATCAAAATCAAAATTACCATCCAAGGAAGTAGAACTGTTTCCCATATTTTGAAGAATTTTAGCATTTTTATTAGAAAAGGTTCCATTGGTTTTAGGCTTTGTTGTAGAAGGAATGGGGACTTCATGTGGTTTGCTAGCATCAACATTGGTGGTGGTAATAGTGCATATGCTATTATTTCTAGCAATTTCATCTTCTCTTTCCCACTTGGCATGCAATTCAGCTAACAGTCTAACATTTTCATCTATTCTAACTTATATGGCATTAGTAGCAGCAAAGGGGTTTTCCATAGTTTTAGGTTTAGCAGCTATTTTATTAATCAAAGAAGATTGTGCTTCAAACAAAGATGATATATTTTTTTCGGGATTTGAAAGTTTTTCCTCAACCGTTTTATTGAAAGCAGTTTGTTTATTAATAAAATCCTTAAGCATGACTTCAAGTTCAGAGGGTGCACTTCTATTGTTGTAGGAATTTCCATAAGCATTACCATTATTGGGAGGATATGGCCTATAATTGTTACTACCAAAATTATTCCTATAGGCATTGTTGTTAAAATTATTATTTCTAATGAAGTTCACATCAACTTGCTCTTCTTGAGCAACCAAAGAGGCTAAGGGAACATGATTTGGATTAATATGAGCTTTTCCATTAACAAGCATAGACATAATAACATCAAGTTTATCACTCAAGGAGCAGGTTCCTTCAACATAATTGACCTTCTTACCTTGTGGAGATCTCTCAGTGTGCCATTCAGAATAGTTAACCATCATATTATCAAGGAGCTTTGTTGCAGCACCCAAAGTAATGGTCATAAAGGTGCCTCTAGCAGCAGAATCCAGCAGATTCTTGAGGAATAATTCAGTCCGTGAAGCTGTCCTTAACTCCCAACAGACGCTTAAAAAGTGCTTGATGGCTCAAAATGTAGAGCTCGTTAGGAACCCCAAGAGGAAGGTATGATGAGCGCGGCAACAAGTTTTCCCTCAGTTATGAACCCAAGGTTATCGAACCAGTAGGAGCAAGGAAACAACTCCAAGGTGTTGCTAGCAACTTGGAATCCTGCACAACACAACCACAAAACTTTTCCCCAACTTACAATGAGGTTGTCAGTCTCACTGGTTTTGCTGAAAACAAAGCATTAAACGTATAGTGTGGAAGATAGTAATTGCTTCCATAAAGTAAATAGTAAACAGAAATAGTAGATGGTATATCAATGGTAAAAGAATGGATTGGGGTCCATAGTTCACTAGAGGTGATTCTCCTTAAGATAAATAGCATGTTGGGTGAACAAATTACAGCGGGGCAATTGACAGATTCGAGAAAGCATACAATGCATATACTAGACATCTTAACTCCTATGAGATTTGATTAGGCATTACAACATAATACATAGACCGTAATCCAACTACATCTATGACTAATAATCCACCTTCAGGTTATCATCCGAACCCCTTCCAGTCTTAAGTTGCAAGCAACAGATAATTGCATTAAGCAAAGTGTGTAAAGTAAACAATACGATTGTCCCATGGACAAAGGATTGCTGTTTCTCCCTAGTAGCAACAACACATCTACAACATTACAGATTTCTATCACTTCCCTAGATTACTAGAGGCACGAACCCACTATCTAGCATAAATACTCCCTCTTGGAGTTGCAAGCATCTACTTGGCCAAGATAGTTACAAACAAGGAGAGCATGGAAGATCACAAATAACATAGACATGATAGAATCAATAATCAATATGAAATAGCATCTCAATATCCATCGGATCCCCGCAAACACAACATGTAAGATTACAAATAGATGATCTTGATCATGAACGGAGCTCACAAGATCTAAACATGATAGCACAAAGGAGGAGAACCAACCATCTAGCTACTACATGGACCCGTAGTCCAAGGACGAACTACTCACGCATCACAGCGGAGGCAGGCATGGTGATGAAGAAGGCCTCCAGGATGATCTCTCCCCCCATCAGGGTGTCGGGAAGAGCTTTAGATCCCTCCCTATCTAGGAATGGAGATGGCAGCGGCTATAGACTCTTTCATGGAATTTTGATCGGGTACTTAGGGTTTTCGTCCCGGGAGGCACTACTAGGAAACAGCCTATAGATAGACAAGATATTCAGTGGCACATATGCGAAACCATGCACCACAGAAAAACATCAGTGGCGCACCAGAAAACATGCGCCACAGAAGATTGGAAGTTCTGTGGCGCATTCTCTAGAGTATGCGCCACAGAAGATTGGTGGGACCCGCCAGCCGGGGTGGGTTGATCCAAGTTCTGTGGCGCATTCTGAGATATGCGCCACAGAAGTTGCCTCTTTTGTGGCGCATGTTCTCTTATGCGCCACGGAACATGGAGGGGGGCCCACCACGGAATCTAATTCACCCAAGTTCTGTGGCGCGTGTTCTGATATGCGCCACAGATGTGTTTCACTTTTGTGGTGCATATCCCAACATGCGCCACAGAACTTGGAGGTGGGGCCCACAGAGGGAATCTAATTCACCCACTTCTGTGGCACATATGGACTTATGCGCCACAGAAGATTCAGCATCTGTGGCGCATTTGCTCCATATGGGCCACACATGAGGGCGTCTAGATCCATGTTAAAAAGGTGACAAAAGCTAGCTCTCTTATCTATCTATCCACCACCACCCGTTTCACATCTCTACCTCCTCCCAACTCGTCTTCCTCCTCCCTCACACCCCATCTTGCCCACTAGTTTCTCCATTTTCTTGTAACTAAACCTACTTTAATCCATAGATTGGTAAGTGGAAGCTTCGCTCCAACTTCTAGATCTAAAAGTTCCTTACTTTTCTCTCTCACATCTCTATTTGTTTACTAATTTCCTCTCCACCAACTTGTAGATCTATTTGTCCACACTCTCTCATCGTGCGGTCTCGTCTCGCTATTATTGTGTCTACTAGGTGAGTACTTGACCATGAACATGTAGGTGAAGCTTGTCACGCGGGAGGTGTGTGTGTGTGTGCGATCCATGGCGAGACGATGCTTGTGTGGTGCATGAATGTTTGCAGTGGGAGGAAGTTTTTTGTTGCTTGCTTGTTGTTGTCGGGCCCGACCGGTGTTGTTGCATGGATGTTTGCCGAAATGTTGATTCATTTCCATTTCGACAAATTTTTGCAGTACCCATATGTCCTAATTTTAGGAAAGGTCGTGCCGAATTTTTTCCGACTAGCATTCATGCATGTGTGTGTTCATATGGTGTGGTTCTCACCTATACTCTCTATTTTGACTGCTCAGGCAACCATGGTCCTCACGATGAGCGAAGGTCGAATTGCTAGGTACAAGAAAGGCGCGAAGGAGGATATGATTCTGAACAACAAGACCATGATAAGATGTCCATGTCGAACATGCAAACTGCAGTGCTGGATCGACCCTGAATCTGGACAATTAGAGGGTCACCTGCTCATGCGCGGTTTCATGCGCGACCTCAATGAGGCGCCGGTAGGACATGGTGGTGGTCACGAAGACGTGGGCGGGCGAGAAGACGAAGAGTCTACCGGGCATGATCATCATGACGAAGGATATGCCAGCAGGCATGATCATCATGACGAAGGAGATGCCGGCGGGCATGATCAGCATGGAGAAGGAGATGGCGACGGGCATGATCATGATCATGAAGAAGGAGAAGACGCGAACACACAGACGCTGCTAACTTCGGTCTTGCAGGACCCTCATGTTCAAGAACTGCTCCTCAAGGAGACGAGCAACGACAAAGCTGCAGCCAGAGAGAAAGCCAAGCTGGCCCAAATGGAGGTAGACGGGATGACTCCATTGTATCCTGGGTGTCGCCCCGAGGATACATGTTTGAGTGTAACGCTCAAGGCTCTGGAGATGAAGGCCGAACACAAATGGACCGATGTGAGCTTCAACGCGAACATGGAATACTAGCACGACCGACTTCCTAAGGGGAACACATTGCCAACAAATATCGAGGAGGCCAAGAAAATTGTGTGCCCTCTCGACCTACCACACATTAAATACCACGGATGCATCAATGATTGTGCACTTTATCGGAACGAGTACGCGGATAGAACCACATGTCCGGTGTGTGGCCAAGGACGGTACAAGAGAGGGAACAAGAAAGTTCCTTGAAAAGTGGTTTGGTACTTTCCTATCACCCCCGTCTGCAGCGACATTTCGTAGATCCTAAGGAAGCAAAGCTCATGCAATGGCACGCGGAAAGACAGAAACCCGAAGTTGATCCAGAGAAGGGCAAGATTCTGACACACCCTTCAGACGCTAGCCAGTGGAATGCATTAGACATCGAGTTCGAAGAGTTCGGGGGCGATGCAAGGAACGTTAGGCTGGGTATGAGCACCGATGGACTCAATCCTTTTGGAAACCAGAGTAGCACGCATAGCACCTGGCCCGTGTTTGTATGGTCGTACAACCTCCCCCCGTGGCTATGCACGAAGCAAAGGTATGTACACATGAGCATTCTTATTCAGGGGCCGAAACAACCAGGTATCGATATGCATCTGTATCTCGGGCTATTGAGAGAGGAGTTAGCCAGCCAGGGAGACGCCGCCGTTACATGGGACGCCTACACTAAAGAATATTTCCATCTGAGAGCTGCGTTGCTCACGACCGTGCTGGACTATCCTGGTTATGCATATGTATCGGCCCAGGTGAACCACGGACACAATGCATGAGTTAAGTGCATGGATGAGACACCGCATCTCTAGCTACCAAGGGATCCCAGGTCTTTGAAAACCGTGTTCGAAGGTACTCGAAAGTGGCTCCGCATGGATCACCCGTGGAGAAAACGTGGTGAACTGTTCAATGGTAAGGACGAGCTCGAAAGAGGCTCGCGTCCGAGGAGCGGCGAAGAAATCGAGGAGCTTTTGAATAATTGGGTAGATTGCCCTGCGCCTGGAAAAAACGACCGAGGACAAAGCCGCTGCTGGGTGTATGGAAAGCAAGGTCTGTTTTCTGGGACCTGCCGTATTGGAAGGTCCTTCACACTCCCCATAGCCTCGATGTAATGCACATAACGAAGAACATTACCGAGAGTCTGCTTGGCACTCTACTGAACATGCCGGAGAGGACCAAGGATGGGCCGAAAGCAAGAAAGGACCTTAAATTGCTTGGCATAAAGAAAGATCTTCAGTACCCTGATAGTGATGATGATGATGATGATGATTAGACGGAAGGGACTCAAGGTCGCTGCAAAAGAGTTAAGAAGAATGAGGTGGTGCTTCGTGCTTCCTGCTTCACTCTGAGTCTGGAGGAGCTCGAGCAGTTTTTCAGGTGCCTCTTAGGAGTGAAATTTCCTCACGGTTACTCGAGGAAGATAAGTAGATATTTGGACGTGGCGAAGAAGAGGTTCAGCGGTATGAAGTCTCACAACTGTCACGTGCGGATGACGCAGATACTCCCCGTTGCGATCCATGGGATAATGGACGAGCATGTCCGTGAGACGTTGTTCGGCCTCTGTAACTTTTTCGATGTCATATCTAGGAAGTCGATCGGTGTGAAGCAGCTTGACAGGCTACAGCAAGAGATCATGATGATACTATGCGAGCTTGAGATTTACTTCCCGCCCGCATTCTTCGACATCATGGCGCATCTGCTTGTACATGTCGTGGACGACATCATCTAGCTTGGGCCGACATTCCTGCACAACATGATGTTGTTTGAAAGGCGAAACGGTGTCATCAAAGGATTCGTTCGCAACAGGTCTCGTCTAGATGGAAGCATAGCCAAGGGCTTTCTGATCTACGAGTGCATCTCCTTCTGCCAGAATTATCTAACCACCGAGAACAAGGACGTTGGAATACCCACAAAGAAGCACCTCGGCAGGCTCGGTGGATATGGTCACCGCGAGGGCTGCCGCTCACTGCATGTCGGCATTGATGGTCGACGCACTGATTTTGAAAGGGCACATTGAGTCGCGCTACAACACATTGAAGTGGTCGGCCCTTGGGTCAAAACCTGAAGCTTAATCGGCAGATCGTCGACCGTACGGCCGAGGAAGAAGGGAGACGTAACCAGAGAGCACAACTCCAACTTCATGGGTTGGTTCAAGGAAAGGCAAATGGACAATCCCCCACAGACGCCTTCTCCGGAAGATCAAAAACTCATATTCTCCTTCTCGCAGGGCCCAGGGCACAACCTAAGGGGATTGTTCGTTTGCGGTACCAAAGTTGGTGGGTGAGCGCACCACGGTACCCGAGTTGCCATCAATCGCGCGGAGGGGACATAGTAGCTTCGCTAATTGTCCAGATGGGGGTGAATACAAATCTAACGGCCAAATGGTCGTTTGAACCAGACGAAAAACGGTTGTACTCAAATACCGCCGTTAGGTCAACTCTTCTTGGCCCGCCATGTCAGTATTCCCCGTTATCTTTGCGGTTGTGGACTAGCTTACCCCTACATGGACCAGATCCCTGAGCGGACGAGATCTATTTATTTGCTCTGCTCTGGTCTTCTCCTCTGCTCCCCTCCCCATAACGTTTGCTCAGCTCCGGCTGCTCGTCTCAGATCAGAGCTCGCACTTGCTCTAATTTGCATCTCCGCCATGTCCGGTCAAGCTCCCACGCCTCTAATCGAAGCTCACAGCCGTTGCCGTTGCATCATCTGCCGTATCGGAGCTTCGCGTCCCCGGACTAATATCCCGTCTCTGGCTAGTCCTTCTCGCACGGTGGAGCGCATCCCGTCAGGCGATCCAGGCCGGCGACCGGCCTCGGGAAGTTGCGTGTTGCCGCGCACCCTAGGCATGGTAGCCCTGGCACAGCAATTCGACGACCACGCTCTCATGGCCACCGTGATGGGCGTCCATCCCGCCGTGTCGCTGGCAGAGTTGCTGTCGGCTTTCAGGTCTCGTTTTGGGATCAGACGAAATGAGGTCAACATTGAGGTATGCGCGCCGCCATTCGATTTTTTCGTCCGGTTCGAGCACAGCTCAGACACCGAGCCCGTTCTGCATTCTTCCTGTTCTTTCGAGTGCCGCGGGGAGAAAATGAGCTTCATGTGTTGGCATCGCGCCTGTGGGTGGGACGATCGCTTGGGGCAGCTTCGTTTCTTATCCAAACTCGGCTTTGACGGCCTCCCATTGGATGCTTGGGAGCCGGAGGCCCTCAAGCAGGTCGTCAGTAGCCTTGGCGGCGAGCTGGTGGAAATCGTGCCACCGAGCGACAGATGGGTCATCGAGGTAAAGGCGTGGCTGAAAGATCCTGACGCCGTTCCTAAGATGTACGAGGTGCAGATTCCAAGCAGGGAAGGGCGACAGCTTTGCTGGAAGAACCCGGTCATCATCCACCTGGAGGAGGTTCTAGACTCGGTACATGGCATTCAGGGCCCCGAAGAGGCTGCCAGAAAGCGCCCTTGTCGCCTGCAGTGTTGGCCTGGAAGAATCGATGGCACAGGACCGCCACCGTTTTGCGACGGGGCACACACTTTCGATGGGGGGGACCGGGCTTGGACGAGCTGGTGGTTCTGATTTCCCTCGAGTGAAGACAGAGCTCTAGTGAATTGTCGTGGTATGTGTGGCTAATGAATTTGTAGTATGGAGAGCATAGCAGGAAGTTAGCATCGACTAAAAATGTGTAATAGTTTGAATCGATGTAGTACGTGTGTGTAATAGTTTGAAGTAGTATGTGTGTGTAATAGTTTGAATCGATGTAGTATGTGTGGGTAATGAATTTGATGTAGTTTGTGTGCGTGTAATAGTTTGAATCGATGTAGTTGAATACCGTGCTTTATAATTTCTGTGAATAACCAAGGACAACCTCATGAAAAGAGGGTGGTCTGGCAATGAGCAATGTAAATTCTGTGGATGCCAGGAAAATGTAGTCCATCTCCTCTTCAAGTACTCCCTCCGTTTCAAAATATAAGATGTTTTAGCTTTGTGAATGGAGCGTATCTAGACATCTTTTAGTGATGGTGCTTTCTAAACCTAGATGAATCTACATACTAAAAGGGGACTAGATACACTTCATTCACAAAGCTAAAACATCTTATATTTTGAAACGGAGGGAGTACAAGGTAGCTACATTTGTAACACGTTGAACTGCAGGACCATTTTGCAGGCAACACGAGACAAAGGAAAAAATGGTTTACAAAGACGCACAATGACGCAAAATCTGTAGTCCGGGATAAAAAGATGCCAGTTAACTGGATTGAACCACGACTAGTAATTGAAGGAAATAGGTACTTGATAGTATTTGCTTACAAAAGTAGTACTTCCATACAAAAGGGTCTTATACCTGCACAAAAGTGGGCTAAACTTCCTACTAGTTTATAGAACAATTCGTCAGCATTTCATCTACAAAAGCCATTCTTCAGTCTGAACTTAACTATTCTACACTGAAGAAACTACAGATCTCCACCAGAAAAGTTGGCTGGCCAATTGCCTTGAGAGGACATAAGTTCTTTGATCATTTAACCCAAACTGATCTATTGCCTTCCCGCCAAACTACAAGAAATCTGCATCATTCATGCACGAGTGGTTTGCGTGCGCCAGTCCCGGTTCAGTTGGACCATCCGCGCCGCTGCAACGATTTCTTCGAAACTGAAATTCAACATCTCCTTCTCGGGATCGTAGGTCCATGTGAAATCGAACCTGAATTCCGGGGCTGAGCTGATGCCCGCCGCCGGTTCCGGCTGTCGAACAATACAGCATGCTGAGTGTAGACGCTTGGTCGCTGCCACGGTACGGCCTTCGACGGTGCGTAGGATGGAGCGTCTTTGCCGCAGACGGCATGCTCCCAGCCTACCCTACTGAGGTAAGGTAGTCCACGCCGAAGCATGGACGCGCGAGTTCCTAGACCTTGGCACTGCCCTGTTCGAGGGTGTGTACCCTCGGCGGCGGCATGCTCTCATGAACGATTTGATACGTACCTTGTTCCCATTGCCTAGAGCATGTCGTAATGCCGCCGCGCGATTTCTCCACATCGCTCTCTTGGCCCTGCTTGCCGCATCTGGCGCCGACGACGGCGCAGTCGCCGCCATGGCCGATTCGGCACATTCGGGAAAATCATCCGCCTGGCAGGGCAATGGGAGACCGGCCTTGAAGTAGAGCTTCATGGCCTGCCTTAGAGGGGCTAAATACCCTAGTTTCGGCGGGTGTCGCGGCGGTGGCGGCTTAGGCGGGGCCATGTTACCCTAGTTGGTGCGGCACGGAGGAGCTGCGCAAAGTGAACTGTGGTTAGTCGGAGAAGGGGAGTGAAAGACTGATAATATGTTTGGACTATGGGCACACGTGAAAATAACCATTTCCTATTTCCTTAGAGGGTAATAATTCGACACTCGTTGCATTAACAGCTCAATCTTTATTACCCTTCTCAGCATAAGAGTGCGAACGTATTAAAAATATCGGTCGTGGCTATCCACCTCATCGGGCAATGTACCAGGACAGGTAGGAGACGGGACCGGGTTTCATTTTAGAAATGTTGACGACTGTGCCCTTATGTTTATACGATATTATTTATATGCCACCATGTACCGTCGAGTGTAGCAACACCATCAGAAACAGGGGATAACGACGTGGCGTGTTTTATTTTTTCAAAGGGCATCAGAAATAGGGGATGCCGATGTGGCATGTTTTCTGACTAGCGGGCCCGCCCCCTCCACCTTCGACGTGCACATCCCAGGTTAGAGGGGTGGTGCCGCCCACCAACATATTATTGTACAATTTTCCATGTGGGACCTGAATTCCGGCGCTGAGCTGATGCCCGTGTCGAACACCGAGAATTCTGAAAGAAGCTACTAAAAATAAATACTTTGAATCCTGCATGCAAGTTTTGATCAAACAGACTGACATGTGGGACCTGCTAAAAATTCCGTGAAGCGCTCCCCGTGCATAGTGCGCTAACAGGTGGCATGTTTTCTGACATGCGGGCCCGCCTCCTCCACCTACGATGGCGCTGGCCCTGAGTTCGAGGGTTGGTGCCGCCCACCAACATATTATTGTGCAATTTTCCATGCTTTGTCACAACCAGCTCTGCTCCGCTCCTCTCCTCTGCTCCTGCCGCCACCACTCCGCTTAGTCATGCACCGCTCTCGTCGTCCCCTTGGGTCGTCATCCTCCCACCCTCCCCTCCTTGCCATCCCCTCACATCCCCTCCCCTCCCCTCCCTACCCTGTCTCCTTGCTACCGCCCATCGCCCAGGCGCGTCTGGAAACGAAAACCTAGAGTCGGCCGTTAGGTTAGGGGACCAACGACGCTGGTGATCCGGATCCCGCTCGGAGATGGATCCTGCGAGGCTTGAGAGCACGGATATGGGTCCTGCACGGTTGGAGAGCACGGAATCCCCTTCAAGTCTGGAGAGCACAGAGGACAACGAAACGGGGGGAGAGGTAGCGGGGTGCAGAGCTTTGGAGGTATGGAGCCCGGAGAAGGTGCCGTGCGTCCACATTGAAAGTTAAGAACTGTGATTCCTTATCTGCATACTCCAATTAGCGTTTATTGTCCCGTGGTGATGCCAAGGATATGGGTTGGTAACCGCAGGACGTCTGTACAGCTTGTCCTTGAGCATGATGCTTTGTCAAGCAAGCATGAAGGCACTAAGACGTGGCTGCTGACCCTGATAGGATGGAGAGTAGGGAATATTTGTTTGATTCGAACTTTGAGCCTGGCTATGGGACTGATGAGGACGAGGAATGTGAAGATGTGGAAATGGGATGTAGATACGACGACGAAGATGTGGACAGGCCAGTGATACACTTTGACAGGGACAATCCTACAATTGATGAGGGGACTGTCTTTGATAATGTGGAGGACTGCGGATATGCAGTTGCAACCTATGCAATCAGAGTTGGGTTCGAATTTATCATTGAAAAGAGCGACCAAAAGAGATTTAGGGTGCATTGTAGGGAAACTAATGTGTGTAAATGGAGATTATATGCATCTCCAATGCGGGGTGGACACCCATTTTAGGTTGCAATAGCTACATTTAGTTTCAGTCTTTCTCATATTTATTCTCGATAACTAGCTCAATTATTTGGATTCTTATCGAATGCGGATCAAAGTAAACACGAAGGAACACAACTGCCCTAATACTTCTTTAAGTGGCAAAATTATACCGTGACTACCGTGGATTCTTGCCATCGTATTTGACTGGGTGAGGCAGGATCATAACATTGGACCAGCTGAACTCAGAGCAAAGATTAGCAAAAAGTTTAATGTTCTGATTCCTTATCACAGAGTCTTTGATGGGAAGGAGATGGCTCTAGACTTCATTCAAGGCAAGTGGAATGACAGTTTTCATATGTTGTATAGTTTCAAAGCTCAGGTAGAGAAAACATCACCTGGTAGTGTTGTTGACATCGATTACGAGGTTGTAAAAGGGAGAGAGAAGGTCTCGAGGGGGGTTAGGTATAAGCAGGCAGATAAGATATGCTTTAGGAGATGTTTTGTCTCAAGGCATGCCGAAGGGGTTCCTAGGCGGCTGCGCAGCCATACTTGGCAATAGGCGCAACTTCTTTAACAGGGAAGTTCAGGGGACATGTTGCTTCTGCTTGTGCTTTGGACGCGCCTAATTGGCTTCTACCCGTAGTTTATGCTGTTCTTGAGGGTGAATCAAATGAAAGCCGGACATGGTTCATGCAGAGACTACGGGAAGTAATTGGTCACCTTGAAGGCTTGGTGATACACACCGGTGCATCCGAGGGTCTTGAGAATGCTGTTGATGCTATGTTTCCTGGGGTTGAGCATAGGGAATGCATGCGGCACCTCGCTACTAACTTCACGAAGAAGTTCGAAGGAAAGATCTTTGAAGAGGACTTGTGGCGATCAGCATACACATACATCCCAAGCACGCATGCTACTTACATGCAGAACATGTATATAGTTCCAAAGGTGAAAAAATGCCTTGAGGAACATCACACCAAGCTATGGGCCAGAAGCAAGTTTGGTGAGTTAAGCAAGGTGGATTTTGTATGCAATAATTTGGCAGAGAGTTTCAATGATAAGATTTCGGGCATGCAGACACTTGTAATTGTTATTTTCTTGGATGTAATAAGATAGTGCATAATGGTGACGATAGATTTAAGGCAAAGAATTTGTGCAAGAAATTTTTTAGGCCATAAAATAGTTCCAAAGGTGGTTATGTTACTGAATGCAAGAACCAGGGCAATGAGAACGATAAAGATGAGGGTGGTCAGAAGTTCCAGAACATTGGCTGAGGTTTATGCAGAATACAAGCGTGGAAGTGAACGGAGGTACACTGTAGACATTGGAAACAAGACTTGTTCATGCAGGCAGTGGATGATTACTGGTCTGCCATGTCACCATTCAATTTACTTCATCTTAAAGCTTAGAGGTAACGGAGCTGAAATAGAGAACTATGTTGACAACTATTTCTCCGTGGACAAGTTTGCTGCAACTTATGCAGAAAACGTACCACCTATGGCCGATGAAAATGATTGGGAGATTGTCGATCCAGGGTTCAAACTTCAACCACCAGTTCTTAGGAGGCCACCTGGGAGGCCTAGAAAGCTAAGGATCGTAGCCTCCACCGATAAAGGTCCAAGGCTTGGTGCTAGGAAAAGGAAATGCGGACGTTGTGGCGGATTCGGCCATATCAAGAGGTTGTGCAAAAACCCGATTACATGCTATTGTCCTGCTCACACCGGTGGCGTAAAATGAGGCTTCTCATTAATGGCGGAAGAGCAGCGCGAAGACGGTGATGAACACTCGGAGGAAAACGTACGTAAGCAGCCAATTTATGAAGAAGTGGAGGTGCCGGCGAGAAAAGGGTGTGAAAAGAAACAAAAGGGTGTTTTAACGGTAGGAAAGGGCAAATAATGGAGGTGTATTAGAATATGAAGAAGTTCGAGGCAGGGTGATTGAGGATGTTCTTGAGGATCTTTCGGCTAACTGCAGGAGAAATAATAAATCCCTGCCAATTTCATCTTTGTACGATTCTCCGGATGAAAGGTAAGCTTAAAATTGTTTTATTTGCCATTTTATCATTTTTTTATCCTCATCAACTGGTGCTTAATGCAGCGTGGGCTAGCAGACTAATAAGAGGAGCAGAAAGATGCAGCACGAACGCCCCTATGTTGAATTGTATCATTGAAACTAAACTAGTCGTGTCGCCTTTATTTATATCCGGCGCGTGCAACGGTTACGTGATGGGGTCATGTGGACCGATTACATTTTTAAATATTATTACATTAATTTTTACCCGTTTGGACGACTACTAGTTCACATCTCCCTTGCATTCCCATCTTCTACGGCACACTCGAATTATGGTTGTGCCATCAAGTAGCGTAATCGGTATTGTCCCATCAGGTGTGAACGCAATGACTTTGTTTGTTCAGAATTTGACGACTTTTGATTAGTTTGAAAAACAGAGAAACCTAAAACATGTATCTAGACATGTTTTGGGTATAGACACATTTATTAAATATCTTAATAAAACTAAGTCAATTATATCTGGACAGGACTAGTACACTATTACAACACGTTCGATCCCTTCTCCTCAGGCGTACTCCAAATTACGGCTGTGCCATCAAGTGCTGGGAGTAGAGTCAGCGTATTATCCCATCAGATATGCCAGGGAACACGCGAACTTTATTTTCAGGATTGGACGAGTTTCGATCGACTAGTTTCAAAGACAGAGACAACTAAAACATGGCCAACATATATAGATTATGACGATAATCGACCATGACTCAGGTGACCCAGATCCAAAGAGCGCATTAAGATACCGTACATAGATTTAATTTATGCTTAAGTGGCCCTAATCGACTATGACGCTCCTATAGTATCCATTATTAACGACGTTGTCCGTGTCGCCGCCAGCCTCCTCCGCGTCGGAATCGATGCCGATGTTCTCGGCAGCGTTCCTCCTCCTCATGGATTCTTCACGGCGCGCTGCATCGATAAAGGTGGAGGTCGTACGCCCAGGCACTGCCCAGAAGCGCTGCCTCCCTTTGGGGTTGCGCAGATCCAGGTGGATCTCCCGTCGGTGTGTTCCGCACAGCGCAATCAACGCAGCCTGCTCCCTCTTGAACAGCTTCGCCAAGACGCTGGCCAGACACGCAGTACCGCGCCATTGCCCTCTTCCGCCCGACGGCCGGGCGGCGCTTGATCTGCCTCGCCAACGCGTTTTCACGCAAGAGCGGCGCGACAGGAACCCGGGCGTAGCTGAGCTCGAAGCCGGCCGGAAGCCTCGCTAACGGCGGCGCGAGTATGTCGTAGTGGGCGAACATCTGAGCCTCGTGCAAGCTGAGTTTGGGCCTCTCCCTCTCCATGGAGATGAAGGAACATGATCTGATTTTCGGCCCCGAGGTTAAGGGGATAAAGGCAAGGACGTAAGCCCAGCGTAGTTGCCACGGCCAATCAGTTCACAGAACAAACTTCTGGCGGATCGCCCTCGCGAAGGACATCACTATCGTCCATGCACCCTGATCCAACGACGCCTAACAATCGGGGATCGGGTCTTCTAGAATCCCAGCGCTTCGTTAGTTCTGCGTTCCGATTGTTTGTATTACGACGGTAGTTGAAAATAACACACATGCAATGACACTGGTGGATCCATAGGTGGTATGTGAAGAGATCACACATGCAAAATGACTCTGGTTGTTGTTACTAAAAATAACACACATGCAATGACACTGGTGGATCCATGGGTGGATTGTGAAAAGAGCACACATGCAATGACACTGGTGGATCCATATATGGTATGTGAAAAGAACACACATGCAATGACTCTGGTTGTTAGTGAAAAGAACACACATGCAATGACACTGGTGGATCCATGTATGGTCTCTGAAGAGAGCACACATTTCAATGACTCTTGTTGTTGTTAGTAAAAAGAACACACGCAATGACATCAGGATCCATGTGGTCTCAAGAGAACACACATGCAATGACACTGGTTGTTGTTACTAAAAGGAACAAATGCAATGACACTGGTGGATCCATAGGTGGATTATGAAGAGAACACACATGCAATGACACTAGTGGATCCATAGGTGGTATGTGAAAAGAACACACATGCAAAATGACTCTAGTTGTTGTTACTAAAAAGAACACACATGCAAAATGACACTGGTGGGATCCATGGGTGGATTGTGAAAAGAAAACACATGCAATGACTCTGGTGGATCCATAGGTGGTATGTGAAAAGAAGACACATGCAAAATGACTCTGGTTGTTACTAAAAAGAACACACATGCAATGACGCCGGTGGATCCATGGGTGGATTGTGAAAAGAACACACATGCAATGACACTGGTGGATCCATATGTGGTATATGAAAAGAACACACATGCAAAATGACTCTGGTTGTTGTTAGTGAAAATAACACACATGCAATGACACCGGTGGATCCATAGGTGGTATGTGAAGAGATCACACATGCAAAATGATTCTGGTTGTTGTTACTAAAAAGAACACACATGCAAAATGACACTGGTGGGATCCATGGGTAGATTGTGAAAAGAAAACACATGCAATGACTCTGGTGGATCCATAGGTGGTATGTGAAAAGAAGACACATGCAAAATGACTCTGGTTGTTACTAAAAATAACACACGTGCAATGACACTCGTGGATCCATGGGTGGATTGTGA
Organism: Avena insularis; assembly: GCA_023614405.1. Classification (NCBI taxonomy): domain Eukaryota; kingdom Viridiplantae; phylum Streptophyta; class Magnoliopsida; order Poales; family Poaceae; genus Avena; species Avena insularis. The sequence goes on along the minus strand of JAJUPC010000729.1, from coordinate 40,557 downwards.
AAATAACACACATGCAATGACACTGGTGGATCCATATGTGGTATGTGAAAAGAACACACATTTAAAATGACTCGTTGTTACTAAAAAGAACACACATGCAATGACAAGTGGATCCATGTGGTCTCTATAGACAACACACATTTCAATCACACTGGTGGATCCATATGTGGTATGTGAGAAGAACACACATTTCAATGACTCTGGTTGTTGTTAGTGAAATGAACACACATGCAATGACACTGGTGGATCCATAGGTGGTATGTGAGAAGAACACACATTTCAATGACTCTCGTTGTTGTTACTAAATAGAACACACATGCAAAATGACACTAGTGGATCCATATGTGGTATGTGAGAAGAACACACATTTCAATGACTCTGGTTGTTGTTAGTGAAATGAACACACATGCAATGACACTAGTGGATCCATAGGTGGTATTTGAGAAGAACACACATTTCAATGACTCTGGTTGTTGTTACTAAAAAAGAACACACATGCAATGACACTGGTGGATCCATAGGTGGTACATGAAGAGATCACACATGCAAAATGACTCTGGTTGTTACTAAAAAGAACACAGTTGCAATGACACTGGTGGATCCATGGGTGGATTGTGAAAAGAACACACATGCAATGACACTGGTGGATCCATAGGTGGTTTGTGAAAAGAACACACATGCAAAATGACTCTGGTTGTTGTTACTAAAAAGGACACACATGCAATGACACTGGTGGATCCATAGGTGGATTGTGAAGAGAACACACATGCAATGACACTGGTGGATTCATAGGTGGTATGTGAGAAGAACACACATTTCAATGACTTTGGTTGTTGTTAGTGAAAAGAACACACATGCAATGACACTGGTGGATCCATATGTGGTATGTGAACAGAACACACATGCAAAATGACTCTGGTTGTTGATACAAAGAACACACATGCAAAATGACACTGGTTGGATCCATGGGTGGATTATGAAAGAAAACACATGCAATGACTCTGGTGGATCCATAGGTGGTATGTGAAAAGAAGACACATGCAAAATGACTCTGGTTGTTACTAAAAAGAACACACATGCAATGACACCAGTGGATCCATGGGTGGATTGTGAAAAGAACACACATGCAATGACACTGGTGGATCCATATGTGGTATGTGAAAAGAACACACATGCAAAATGACTCTGGTTGTTACTAAAAAGAACACACATGCAATGACATCAGGATCCATGTGTGGTCTCTGTAGAGAACACACATTTCAATCACACTGGTGGATCCATATTTAGTATGTGAGAAGAACACACATTTCAATGACTCTGGTTGTTGTTAGTGAAATGAACACACATGCAATGACACTGGTGGATCCATCGGTGGTATGTGAGAAGAACACACATTTCAATGACTCTGGTTGTTGTTACTAAAAAGAACACACATGCAAAATGACACTGGTGGATCCATGGGTGGATTGTGAAAAGATCAAAAATGCAAAATGACTCTGGTTGTTGTTACTAAAAAGAACACATATGCAATGACACTGGTGGATCCATGGGTGGATTGTGAAAATAACACACATTTCAATGACACTGGTGGATCCATGTGTGGTTTCTGAAGAGAACACACATGCAATGACACTGGTTGTTGCTACTAAAAGGAACACACATGCAATGACACTGGTGGATCCATAGGTGGATTGTGAAGAGAACACACATGCAATGACACTAGTGGATCCCTAGGTGGCATGTGAAGAGATCACACATGCAATGACTCTGGTTGTTGTTAGTGAAAAGGACACACATGCAATGAAACTCGTGGATACATGTGTGGTCTCTGAAGAGAGCACACATTTCAATGACTCTTCTTGTTGTTAGTAAAAAGAGCACACATGCAATGACACTAGTGGATCCATGTGTGGTCTCTGAAGAGAACACACATGCCATGGCACTGGTTGTTGTTACTAAAAAGAACACACATGGAATGACACTAGTGGATCCATAGGTGGATTGTGAAGAGAGCACACATGCAATCACATTGGTGGATCCATAGGTGGTATGTGAAAAGAACACACATGCAAAATGACTGTTTGTTGTTACTAAAAAGAACACACATGCAATGACACTGTGGATCCATGTGTGGTCCCTATAGAGAACACATTTCAATGACACTGGTGGATCCATAGGTGGTATGTGAGAAGAACACTCATGCAAAATGACTCTGGTTGTTATTAAAAAGAACACACATGCAATCACACCGATGGATCCATGGGTGGATTATGAAATGAACACACATGCAATGACACTGGTGGATCCATAGGTGGTATGTGAGAAGAACACACATTTCAATGACTCTGATTGTTGTTACTAAAACGAACACACATGCAATGACACTGGTGGATCCATAGGTGGTATGTGAAGAGATCACACATGCAAAATGACTCTGGTTGTTGTTACTAAAAAGAACACACATGCAAAATGACACCGGTTGGATCCATGGGTGGATTGTGAAAAGAAAACACATGCAATGACACTGGTGGATCCATAGGTTGTATGTGAAGAGATCACACATGCAAAATGACTCTGGTTGTTACAAAAAAGAGCACACATGCAATGACACTGGTGGATCCATAGGTGGTATGTGAGAAGAACACACATGCAATGACATTGGTGATCCATATGTGGTATGTGAAAAGAACACACATGCAATGACTCTGGTTGTTGTTAGTGAGAAGAACACACATGCAATGACACTGGTGGATCCAAGTGTGGTCTTTGAAGAGAGCACACATTTCAATGACTCTTGTTGTTGTTAGTAAAAAGAACACACATGCAATGACACTTGTAGATCCATGTGAGGTCTCTGAAGAGAGCACACATGCAATGACACTGGTTGTTGTTACTAAAAAGAACACATGCAATGACACTGGTGGATCCATGGGTGGATTGTGAAGAGAACACACATGCAATGACACTGGTAGATCCATAGGTGGTATGTGAAAAGAATACACATGCAAAATGACTCGTTGTTGTTACTAAAAAGAACACACATACAAAATGACACCGGTGGGATCCATGGGTGGATTGTGAAAAGAAAACACATGCAATGACTCGTGGATCCAGAGGTGGTATGTGAGAAGAACACTCATGCAAAATGACTCTGGTTGTTATTAAAAAGAACACACATGCAATGACACCGGTGCATCCATGGGTGGATTATGAAGTGAACACACATGCAATGACACTGGTGGATCCATAGGTGGCATGTGAAGAGAACACACATTTCAAATGACACTGGTTGTTGTACTAAAAAGAACACACATGCAAAATGACACTGGTGGATCCATGGGTGGATTGTGAAAAGATCACAAATGCAAATGACTCGTTGTTTTTACTAAAAAGAACACATGCAATGACACTGGTGGATCCATGGGTGGATTGTGAAAATAACACACATTAAATGACATGGTGGATCCATGTGTGGTTTGAAGAGAACACACATGCAATGACAGTTGTTGGTAATAAAATGAACACACATGCAATGACACTGGTGGATCCATCGGTGGATTCTGAAGAGAACACACATGCAATGACACTGGTGGATCCATAGGTGGCATGTGAAGAGATCACACATGCAATGACTCTGGTTGTTGTTAGTGAAAAGAACACACATGCAATGACACTAGTGGACACATGTGTGGTCTTTGAAGAGAGCACACATTTCAATGACTCTTGTTGTTGTTAGTAAAAAGAACACACATGCAATGACACTGGTGGATCCATGTGTGGTCTCTGAAGAGAACACACATGCAATGACACTTGTTGTTACTAAAAAGAACACACATGCAATGACACTGGATCCATAGGTGGATTGTGAAGAGAGCACTTGCAATGACACTGGTGGATCCATAGGTGGTATGTGAAAAGAACACACATGCAAAATGACTGATTGTTGTTACTAAAATGAACACACATGCAATGACACTGGTGGATCCATGTGTGGTCTCGGAAGAGAGCACACATTTCAATGACTCTTCTTGTTTTTAGTAATAGAGCACACATGCAATGACACTGGTGGATCCATGTGTGGTCTCTGAAGAGAACACACATGCAATGACACTGGTTGTTGTTACTAAAAAGAACACACATGGAATGACACTGGTGGATCCATAGGTGGATTGTGAAGAGAGCACACATGCAATGACACTGGTGGATCCATAGGTGGTATGTGAAAAGAACACACATGCAAAATGACTGGTTGTTGTTACTAAAAAGAACACACATGCAATGACACTAGTGGATCCATGTGTGGTCTCTATAGAGAACACGCATTTCAATGACAATGGTGGATCCATAGATGGTATGTGAGAAGAACACTCATGCAAAATGACTCTGGTTGTTACTAAAAAGAACACACATTTCAATCACACTGGTGGATCCATATTTAGTATGTGAGAAGAACACACATTTCAATGACTCTGGTTGTTGTTAGTGAAATGAACACACATGCAATGACACTGGTGGATCCATCGGTGGTATGTGAGAAGAACACACATTTCAATGAATCTCGTTGTTGTTACTAAAAAGAACACACATGCAAAATGACACTAGTGGATCCATGGGTGGATTGTGAAAAGAGCACAAATGCAAAATGACTCTGGTTGTTGTTACTAAAAAGAACACACATGCAATGACACTGGTGGATCCATGGATGGATTGTGAAAATAACACACATTTCAATGACACTGGTGCATCCATGTGTGGTCTCTGAAGTGAACACACATGCAATAACACTGGTTGTTGTTACTAAAAAGAACACACATGCAATGACACTGGTGGATCCATAGGTGGATTGTGAAGAGAACACACATGCAATGACACTAGTGGATCCCTAGGTGGCATGTGAAGAGATCACACATGCAATGACTCTGGTTGTTGTTAGTGAAAAGGACACACATGCAATGAAACTCGTGGATACATGTGTGGTCTCTGAAGAGAGCACACATTTCAATGACTCTTCTTGTTGTTAGTAAAAAGAGCACACATGCAATGACACTAGTGGATCCATGTGTGGTCTCTGAAGAGAACACACATGCCATGGCACTGGTTGTTGTTACTAAAAAGAACACACATGGAATGACACTAGTGGATCCATAGGTGGATTGTGAAGAGAGCACACATGCAATCACATTGGTGGATCCATAGGTGGTATGTGAAAAGAACACACATGCAAAATGACTGTTTGTTGTTACTAAAAAGAACACACATGCAATGACACTGGTGGATCCATGTGTGGTCCCTATAGAGAACACGCATTTCAATGACACTGGTGGATCCATAGGTGGTATGTGAGAAGAACACTCATGCAAAATGACTCTGGTTGTTATTAAAAAGAACACACATGCAATCACACCGATGGATCCATGGGTGGATTATGAAATGAACACACATGCAATGACACTGGTGGATCCATAGGTGGTATGTGAGAAGAACACACATTTCAATGACTCTGATTGTTGTTACTAAAACGAACACACATGCAATGACACTGGTGGATCCATAGGTGGTATGTGAAGAGATCACACATGCAAAATGACTCTGGTTGTTGTTACTAAAAAGAACACACATGCAAAATGACACCGGTTGGATCCATGGGTGGATTGTGAAAAGAAAACACATGCAATGACACTGGTGGATCCATAGGTTGTATGTGAAGAGATCACACATGCAAAATGACTCTGGTTGTTACAAAAAAGAGCACACATGCAATGACACTGGTGGATCCATAGGTGGTATGTGAGAAGAACACACATGCAATGACATTGGTGATCCATATGTGGTATGTGAAAAGAACACACATGCAATGACTCTGGTTGTTGTTAGTGAGAAGAACACACATGCAATGACACTGGTGGATCCAAGTGTGGTCTTTGAAGAGAGCACACATTTCAATGACTCTTGTTGTTGTTAGTAAAAAGAACACACATGCAATGACACTTGTAGATCCATGAGGTCTAAGAGAGCACACATGCAATGACACTGGTTGTTGTTACTAAAAGAACACATGCAATGACACTGTGGATCCATGGGTGGATTGTGAAGAGAACACACATGCAATGACACTGTAGATCCATAGGTGGTATGTGAACAGAATACACATGCAAAATGACTCGTTGTTGTTACTAAAAGAACACACATACAAAATGACACTGGTGGGATCCATGGGTGGATTGTGAAAAGAAAACACATGCAATGACTGTGGATCCGTAGGTGGTATGTGAGAAGAACACTCATGCAATATGACTCTTGTTGTTATTAAAAAGAACACACATGCAATGACACCGGTGCATCCATGTGTGGATTATGAAGTGAACACACATGCAATGACAATGGTGGATCCATAGGTGGTATGTTAGAAGAACACACATTTCAATGACTCTGGTTGTTGTTACTAAAAAGAACACACATGCAATGACACTGGTGGATCCATGTGTGGAGTGTGAAAAGAACACACATGCAAAATGACACTGGTGTATCCATGGGTGTATTGTGAAAGAACACACATTTTCAGACCTTTGGTGGATCCATGTGTGGTTTCAAGAGAACACATGCAATGACACTAGTTGTTGCTACTAAAAGAACACACATGCAATGACACTGGTGGATCCATAGGTGGATTGTGAAGAGAACACACATGCAATGACACTGTGGATCCATAGGTGGCATGTGAAGAGATCACACATGCAATGACTCTGGTTGTTGTTAGTGAAAAGAACACACATGCAATGACACTAGTGGACACATGTGTGGTCTTTGAAGAGAGCACACATTTCAATGACTCTTGTTGTTGTTAGTAAAAAGAACACACATGCAATGACACTGGTGGATCCATGTGTGGTCTCTGAAGAGAACACACATGCAATGACACTGGTTGTTGTTACTAAAAAGAACACACATGCAATGACACTGGTGCATCCATAGGTGGATTGTGAAGAGAGCACACATGCAATGACACTGGTGGATCCATAGGTGGTATGTGAAAAGAACACACATGCAAAATGACTGATTGTTGTTACTAAAAAGAACACACATGCAATGACATGGTGGATCCATGTGTGGTCTCTAAGAACACACACATTTCAATGACTTCTTGTTTTTAGTAATAGAGCACACATGCAATGACACTGGTGGATCCATGTGTGGTCTCTGAAGAGAACACACATGCAATGACACTGGTTGTTGTTACTAAAAAGAACACACATGGAATGACACTGGTGGATCCATAGGTGGATTGTGAAGAGAGCACACATGCAATGACACTGGTGGATCCATAGGTGGTATGTGAAAAGAACACACATGCAAAATGACTGGTTGTTGTTACTAAAAAGAACACACATGCAATGACACTAGTGGATCCATGTGTGGTCTCTATAGAGAACACGCATTTCAATGACAATGGTGGATCCATAGATGGTATGTGAGAAGAACACTCATGCAAAATGACTCTGGTTGTTACTAAAAATAACACACATGCAATGACACCGATGGATCCATGGGTGGATTATGAAATGAACACACATGCAATGACACTGGTGGATCCATTGGTGGTATGTGAAGAGATCACACATGCAAAATGACTCTGGTTATTGTTACTAAAAAACACACATGCAATGACACTGGTGGATCCATGGGTGGATTGTGAAAAGAACACACATGCAATGACACTGGTGGATCCATAGGTGGTATGTGAAGAGATCACACATGCAAAATGACTCGGGTTGTTGTTAGTAAAAAGAACACACATGCAAAATGACACCGGTTGGATCCATGGGTGGATTGTGAAAAGAAAACACATGCAATGACACTGGTGGATCCATAGGTTGTATGTGAAGAGATCACACATGCAAAATGACTGGTTGTTACAAAAAAGAGCACACATGCAATGACACTGGTGGATCCATAGGTGGTTTTTGATAAGAACACACATGCAATGACATTGGTGATCCATATGTGGTATGTGAAAAGAACACACATGCAATGACTCTGGTTGTTGTTAGTGAAAAGAACACACATGCAATGACACTACTGGATCCAAGTGTGGTCTTTGAAGAGAGCACACATTTCAATGACTTGTTGTTGTTAGTAAAAGAACACACATGCAATGACACTTTGTAGATCCATGTGAGGTCTCTGAAGAGAGCACACATGCAATGACACTGGTTGTTGTTACTAAAAAGAACACATGCAATGACACTGGTGGATCCATGGGTGGATTGTGAAGAGAACACACATGCAATGACACTGGTAGATCCATAGGTGGTATGTGAACACACACATGCAAAATGACTCTGTTGTTGTTACTAAAAAGAACACACATACAAAATGACACTGTGGGATCCATGGGTGGATTGTGAAAAGAAAACACATGCAATGACTCTGTGGATCCATAGGTGGTATGTGAAAAGAACACACATGCAAAATGACTCTGTTATTAAAAAGAACACACATGCAATGACACCGTGGATCCATGGGTGGATTATGAAGTGAACACACATGCAATGACACTGGTGGATCCATAGGTGGTATGTGAGAAGAACACACATTTCAATGACTCTGGTTGTTGTTACTAAAAAGAACACACATGCAAAAAGACACTAGTGGATCCAGGGGTGGATTGTGAAAAGATCAAACATGCAAATGACTCTGGTTGTTGTTACTAAAAAGAACACATATGCAATGACACTGTGGATCCATGGGTGGATTGTGAAAATAACACACATTTCAATGACACTGGTGGATCCATGTGTGGTTTGAAGAGAACACACATGCAATGACTCGTTGTTGCTACTAAAAGAACACACATGCAATGACACTGGTGGATCCATAGGTGGATCTGAAGAGAACACACATGCAATGACACTGTGGATCCATAGGTGGTATGTGAAGAGATCACACATGCAATGACTCGTTGTTGTTAGTGAAAAGAACACACATGCAATGACACTAGTGGATCCATGTGTGGTCTGTGAAGAGAACACACATTTCAATGACTCTTGTTGTTGTTAGTAAAAAGAACACACATGCAATGACACTGGTGGATCCATGTGTGGTCTGTGAAGAGAACACACATGCAATGACACTGGTTGTTGTTACTAAAAAGAACATACATGCAATGACACTGGTGGATCCATAGGTGGATTGTGAAGAACACACACGCAATGACACTGTGGATCCATAGGTGGTATGTGAAAAGAACACACATGCAAAATGACTGATTGTTGTTACTAAAAAGAACACACATGCAATGACACTGCTGGATCCATGTGTGGTCTTTGAAGAGAGCACACATATCAATGACTCTTGTTGTTAGTAATAGAGCACACATGCAATGACACTGTGGATCCATGTGTGGTCTGAAGAGAACACACATGCAATGACACTGGTTGTTGTTACTAAAAGAACACACATGGAATGACACTGTGGATCCATAGGTGGATTGTGAAGAGAGCACACATGCAATGACACTGGTGGATCCATAGGTGGTATGTGAAAAGAACACACATGCAAAATGACTGTTGTTGTTACTAAAAGAACACACATGCAATGACACTAGTGGATCCATGTGTGGTCTCTATAGAGAACACACATTTCAATGACAATGGTGGATCCATAGGTGGTATGTGAAAAGAACACTCATGCAAATGACTGGTTGTTACTAAAAAGAACACACATGCAATGACACTGATGGATCCATGGGTGGATTATGAAATGAACACACATGCAATGACACTGTGGATCCATAGGTGGTATGTGAAGAGATCACACATGCAAAAATGACTCGTGTTGTTACTAAAAAACACACATGCAAAATGACACTGGTTGGATCCATGGGTGGATTGTGAAAAGAACACATGCAATGTCACTGGTGGATCCATAGGTGGTATGTGAAGAGATCACACATGCAAATGACTCGTTGTTGTTACTAAAAAGAACACACATGCAATGACACTGGTGGATCCATAGGTGGTATGTGAGAAGAACACACATGCAATGACACTGGTGATCCATATGTGGTATGTGAAAAGAACACACATGCAATGACTCTGGTTGTTGTTAGTGAGAAGAACACACATGCAATGACACCGGTGGATCCATGGTCTTTGAAGAGAACACATTTCAATGACTCTTGTTGTTGTTAGTAAAAAGAACACACATGCAATGACACTGTGGATCTATGTGGTCTCTGAAGAGAGCACACATGCAATGACATGGTTGTTGTTACTAAAAGAACACATGCAATGACACTGGTGGATCCATGGGTGGATTGTGAAGAACACACATGCAATGACACTGTGGATCCATAGGTGGTATGTGAAAAGAACACACATGCAAAATGACTCTGGTTGTTGTTACTAAAAGAACACACATACAATGACACTGTGGGATCCATGGGTGGATTGTGAAAAGAACACACATGCAATGACACTGGTGGATCCATAGGTGGTATGTGAAAAGAACACACATGCAAATGACTCTTGTTGTTACCTACAAGAACACACATGCAATGACACCGGTGGATCCATGGGTGGATTGTGAAAGAACACACATGCAATGACACTGTGGATCCATATGGTATGTGAAAAGAACACATGCAAATGACTCTGTTGTTACTAAAAGAACACACATGCAATGACACAGGTGGATCCATGTGTGGTCTCAAAGAGAACACACATTTCAATCACACTGGTGGATCCATATGTGGTATGTGAAAAGAACACACATGCAATGACACTAGTGGATCCATAGGTGGTATGTGAGAAGAACACACATTTCAATGACTCTGGTTGTTGTTACTAAAAAGAACACACATGCAATGACACTGGTGGATCCATGTGTGGTATGTCAAGAGAGCACACATGACAATGACTCTTGTTGTTGTTAAAAGAACACACATGCAATGACAGTGGATCCATGTGGTCTGTGAAGAGAACACACATGCAATGACACTGGTTATTGTTACTAAAAAGAACACACATGCAATGACACTGTGGATCCATAGGTGGATTGTGAAAAGAACACACATGCAATGACACTAGTGGATCCATAGGTGGTATGTGAAAAGAACACACATGCAAAATGACTCTGGTTGTTGTTACTAAAAAGAACACACATGCAATGACACTGGATGATCCATGTGTGGTCTCTGATCAGAACACACATGCAATGACATTGGTGGATCAATAGGTTCTTTGTGAAAAGAACACACATGCAATGACTGTTGTTACTAAAAGAACACACATGCAATGACACTGTGGATCCATGGGTGGATTGTGAAAAGAACACACATGCAATGACACTGGTGGATCCATAGGTGGTATGTGAGAAGAAGTCACATGCAATGACTCGTTGTTGTACTAAAAAGAACACACATGCAATGACACTGTGGATCCATAGGTGGTATGAAGAGAACACACATGCAATGACTGTTGTTGTTACTAAAAAGAACACACATGCAATGACACTGTGGATCCATGGGTGGATTGTGAAAAGAACACACATGCAATGACACTGTGGATCCATAGTGGTATGTGAAAAGAACACACATGCAAAATGACTTGTTGTTGTTACTAAAAAGAACACACATGCAATGACACTGTGGATCCATAGGTGGATTGTGAGAAGAACACATGCAATGACACTGGTGATCCATATGTGGTATGTGAAAAGAACACACATGCAATGACTGGTTGTTGTTAGTGAAAAGAACACACATGCAATGACACTGTGGATCCATAGGTGGTATGTGAAGAGAGCACACATTTCAATGACTCGTTGTTGTTACTAAAAAGAACACACATGCAATGACATCAGTGGATCCATAGGTGGTATGTGAAGAGAACACACATGCAATGACACAGGTTGTTGTTACTAAAAAGAACACATGCAATGACACCAGTGGATCCATGGGTGGATTGTGAAAAGAACACACATGCAATGACACCGGTGATCCATATGTGGTATGTGAAAAGAACACACATGCAAAATGACTGTTGTTGTTACTAAAAAGAACACACATGCAATGACACTGTGGATCCATGGGTGGATTGTGAAAAGAAAACACATGCAATGACACTGTGGATCCATAGGTGGTATGTGAAAAGAACACACATGCAAAATGACTCTGGTTGTTACTAAAAAGAACACACATGCAATGACACTGTGGATCCATGGGTGGATTGTGAAAGAACACACATGCAATGACACTGTGGATCCATATGGTATGTGAAAAGAACACACATGCAAAATGACTCTGTTGTTACTAAAAGAACACACATGCAATGACATCAGTGGATCCATGTGTGGTCTCAGAGAACACACATTTCAATGACACTGGTGGATCCATAGGTGGTATGTGAAAAGAACACACATGCAATGAGACTCGTTGTTGTTAGGAAAAGAACACACATGCAATGACACTGTGGATCCATAGGTGGTATGTGAGAAGAACACACATTTCAATGACTCGGTTGTTGTTACTAAAAAGAACACACATGCAATGACACTGTGGATCCATAGGTGGTATGAAAAGAACACACATGCAAATGACTCTTGTTGTTACTAAAAGAACACACATGCAATGACACTGGATCCATGGGTGGATTGTGAAAAGAACACACATTTCAATGACACTGGTGGATCCATAGGTGGTATGTGAAAAGAGCACACACGCAATGACTGGTTGTTGTTACTAAAAAGAACACACATGCAATGACACTGTGGATCCATAGGTGGATTGTGAAAAGAACACACATGCAATGACACTGTGGATCCATAGGTGGTATGTGAAAAGAACACATGCAATGACTCGGTTGTTGTTAGTGAAAAAGAACACACATGCAATGACACTGTGGATCCATGTGTGGTCTCTAAAGAGCGAGCACACATTTCAATGACTCTGGTTGTTGTTTGTACCAAGAACACACATGCAATGACACTGGTGGATCCATGTGTGGTCTGTGAAAAGAACACACATGCAATGACACTGGTTATTGTTAGTAAAAAGAACACACATGCAATGACACTGGTGGATCCATAGGTGGATTGTGAAAAGAACACACATGCAATGACACTGGTGGATCCATAGGTGGTATGTGAAAAGAACACACATGCAAAATGACTCTGGTTGTTACTAAAAGAACACACATGCAATGACACTGTGGATCCATGTGGTCTCAGAGAACACATTTCAATGACACTGGTGGATCCATAGGTGGTATGTGAAAAGAACACACATGCAAATGACTCGTTGTTGTTACTAAAAAAGAACACACATGCAATGACACTGTGGATCCATGGGTGGATTGTGAAAGAACACACATGCAATGACACTGGTGGATCCATAGGTGGTATGTGAAAAGAACACACATGCAATGACTCTAGTTGTTGTTACTAAAAAGAACACACATGCAAAATGACACTGGTGGATCCATAGGTGGATGTGAAAAGACACATGCAAAATGACTGTTGTTGTTACTAAAAAGAACACACATGCAATGACACTAGTGGATCCATGGGTGGATTGTGAAAGAACACATTTCAATGACACTGTGGATCCATAGGTGGTATGTGAAAAGAACACACATGCAATGACTGTTGTTGTTACTAAAAGAACACACATGCAATGACACTGGTGGATCCATGGGTGGATTCTCAAGAGAACACACATGCAATGACACTGGTGGATCCATATGTGGTATGTGAAAAGAACACACATGCAATGACTCGTTGTTGTTAGTGAAAAGAACACACATGCAATGACATCTGGGATCCATGTGTGGTATGTAAAGAGAACACACATTTCAATGACTGTTGTTGTTACTAAAAAGAACACACCTGCAATGACACTGGTGGATCCACATGTGGTCTGTGAAGAAAACACACATGCAATGACACTGGTTGTTGTTACTAAAAAGAACACACATGCAATGACACTGGTGGATCCATAGGTGGATTGTGAAGAGAACACACATGCACTGACACTGTTGATCCCTATGGGGTATGAGAAAAGAACACACATGCAATGACTGGTTGTTGTTACTAAAAAGAACACACATGCAATGACACTGTGGATCCATGTGTGGTCTGAAAGAGAACACATGCAATGACACTGTGGATCCATAGGTGGTATGTGAAAATAACACACATTCATAATGACTCTTTTTGTTAATAAAAAGAACACACATGCAATGAGACTTGTGGATCCATGGGTGGATTATGAAAAGAACACACATGCAATGACACTGGTGGATCCATATGTGGTACGTGAAAAGAACACACATGCAATGACTTTAGTTGTTGTTACTAAAAAGAACACACATGCAATGACACTGGTGGATCCATAGGTGGTATGTGAAAAGAACACACATGCAAAGACACTGGTTGTTGTTACTAAAAAGAACACACATGCAATGACACTGTGGATCCATGGGTGGATTGTGAAAAGAACACACATGCAATGACACTGGTGGATCCATGTGTGGTATGAGAAAAGAACACACATTCAATGACTGGTTGTTGTTACTAAAAGAACACACATGCAATGACACTGTGGATCCATGGTGGATTGTGAAGAGAACACACATGCAATGACACTGTGGATCCATAGGTGGTATGTGAAAAGAACACACATGCAATGACTGGTTGTTGTTAAAAAGAACACACATGCAATGACACTGTGGATCCATGTGTGGTCTGAAGAGCACACATTTCAATGACTCTTGTTGTTGTTAGTAAAAAGAACACACATGCAATGACACTGGTGGATCCATATGTGGTATGTGAAAAGAACACACATGCAATGACACTGGTTGTTGTTACTAAAAAGAACACACATGCAATGACACTGGTGGATCCATAGGTGGATTGTGAAGAGAACACACATGCAATGACACTGGTGGACCCATAGGTGGTATGTGAAAAGAACACACATGCAAATGACTGTTGTTGTTACTAAAAGAACACACATGCAATGACACTGTGGATCCATGTGGTTGTATAGAGAACACACATTTCAATGACACTGGTGGATCCATAGGTGGTATGTGAAAAGAACACACATGCAAAATGACTCTGGTTGTTACTAAAAGAACACACATGCAATGACACTGGTGGATCCATGGGTGGATTGTGAAAGAACACACATGCAATGACACTGTGGATCCATAGGTGGTATGTGAAAAGAACACACATGCAATGACTCGTTGTTACTAAAAAAGAACACACATGCAATGACACTGTGGATCCATGTGTGGTGAAAAGAACACACATGCAATGACACTGTGGATCCATATGTGGTATGTGAAAAGAACACACATGCAATGACTCTGTTGTTACTTAAAAAGAACACACATGCAATGACACTGGTGGATCCATGGGTGGATTGTGAAAGAACACACATGCAATGACACTGTGGATCCATAGGTATGTGAAAAGAACACACATGCAATGACTCTAGTTGTTGTTACTAAAAAGAACACACATGCAATGACACTGTGGATCCATAGGTGGTATGTGAAAAGAACACACATGCAAAATGACTCTGGTTGTTACTAAAAGAACACATGCAATGACACTGGTGGATCCATGGGTGGATTGTGAAAGAACACACATGCAATGACACTGTGGATCCATATGTGGTATGTGAAAAGAACACACATGCAATGACTGGTTGTTGTTACTAAAAAGAACACACATGCAATGACACTGTGGATCCATAGGTGGATTGTGAAGAGAACACACATGCAATGACACTGGTGGATCCATAGGTGGTATGTGAAGAACACACATGCAATGACTCAGTTGTTGTTAGTAAAAGAACACACATGCAATGACACTGGTGGATCCATGTGTGGTCTGTGAAAGAGAACACACATTTCAATGACTGTTGTTGTTAGTAAAAGAACACACATGCAATGACACTCAGGGATCCATGTGTGGTCTGTGAAGAGAACACACATGCAATGACTGGTTGTTGTTACTAAAAAGAACACACATGCAATGACACTGGTGGATCCATATGTGGATTGTGAAGAGAACACACATGCAATGACACTGTGGATCCATAGGTGGTATGTGAAAAGAACACACATGCAAAATGACTCAAGGTTGTTACTAAAAAGAACACACATGCAATGACACTGTGGATCCATGTGTGGTATGTGAAAAGAACACATATTTCAATGACACTGGTGGATCCATAGGTGGTATGTGAAAAGAACACACATGCAATGACTTTTGTTGTTAGTAAAAAGAACACACATGCAATGACACCGTGGATCCATGGGTGGATTGTGAAAAGAACACACATGCAATGACACTGTGGATCCATAGGTGGTATGTGAAAAGAACACACATGCAATGACTCTGGTTGTTGTTACTAAAAAGAACACACATGCAATGACACTGGTGGATCCATGTGTGGTCTCAGACGAGAACACATTTCAATGACACTGTGGATCCATATGTGGTATGTGAAAAGAACACACATGCAAAATGACTCTTGTTGTTACTAAAAAGAACACACATGCAATGACACTGTGGATCCATGTGTGGATTATGAAAAGAACACACATGCAATGACACTGGTGGATCCATAGGTGGTATGTGAAAAGAACACACATGCAATGACTCGTTGTTGTTACTAAAAAGAACACACATGCAATGACACTGTGGATCCATAGGTGGTATGTGAAAAGAACACACATGCAAAATGACTCGTTGTTGTTACTAAAAGAACACACATGCAATGACACTGTGGATCCATGGGTGATTGTGAAAAGAACACACATGCAATGACACTGTGGATCCATAGGTGGTATGTGAAAAGAACACACATGCAAAATGACTGTTGTTGTTACTAAAAGAACACACATGCAATGACACTGTGGATCCATAGGTGGATTGTGAAAAGAACACACATGCAATGACACTGTGGATCCATAGGTGGTATGTGAAAAGAACACACATGCAATGACTCGTTGTTGTTAGTGAAAGAACACACATGCAATGACACAGGATCCATAGGTGGTATGTGAAGAGAACACACATTTCAATGACTGTTGTTGTTAGTAAAAGAACACACATGCAATGACACTGTGGATCCATAGGTGGTATGTGAAGAGAACACACATGCAATGACACTGGTTGTTGTTACTAAAAAGAACACACATGCAATGACACTGTGGATCCATAGGTGGATTGTGAAGAGAACACACATGCAATGACACTGTGGATCCATAGGTCGTATGTGAAAAGAACACACATGCAAAATGACTGGGTTGTTGTTACTAAAAAGAACACACATGCAATGACACTGTGGATCCATGTGTGGTCTGTGAAGAGAACACACATTTCAATGACACTGTGGATCCATAGGTGGTATGTGAAAAGAACACACATGCAAAATGACTCAAGTTGTTACTAAAAAGAACACACATGCAATGACACTGGATCCATGGGTGGATTGTGAAAAGAACACACATGCAATGACACTGGTGGATCCATAGGTGGTATGTGAAAAGAACACACATGCAAGGTCTCAAGTTGTTGTTATTAAAAAGAACACACATGCAATGACACTGGTGGATCCATGTGTGGATTGTGAAAAGAACACATTTCAATCACACTGGTGGATCCATAGGTGGTATGTGAAAAGAACACACATGCAAAATGACTGGTTGTTGTTACTAAAAAGAACACACATGCAATGACACTGGTGGATCCATGGGTGGATTGTGAAAAGAACACACATGCAATGACACTGGTGGATCCATGTGTGGATTGTGAAGAGAACACACATGCAAAATGACTCTAGTTTTTGTTACTAAAAAGAACACACATGCAATGACACTAGTGGATCCATAGGTGGTATGTGAAAAGAACACACATGCAAAATGACTCTGGTAGTTGTTACTAAAAAGAACACACATGCAATGACACTGGTGGATCCATGGGTAGATTGTGAAAAGAGCACACATGCAATAACACTGGTGATCCATATGTGGTATGTGAAAACAACACACATGCAATGACTCTTGTTGTTAGTAAAAAGAAAACACATGCAATGACACTTGTGGATCCATTTGTGGATTGTGAAAAGAACACACATGCAATGACACTGGTGGATCCATGGGGATATTGTGAAAAGAACACACATTCAATGACTCTGGTTGTTGTTAGTGAAATGAACACACATGCAATGACACTGGTGGATCCATGTGGTCTCTAAAGAGCACACATTTCAATGACTCTGTTGTTAGTAAAAGAACACACATGCAATGACACTGTTGGATCCATAGGTGGTATGTGAAGAGAACACACATGCAAATGACTCGGTTGTTGTTACTAAAAGAACACACATGCAATGACACTGTGGATCCATAGGTGGATTGTGAAGAACACACATGCAATGACACTGTGGATCCATAGGTGGTATGTGAAAAGAACACACATGCAAAATGACTGGTTGTTGTTACTAAAAAGAACACACATGCAATGACACTGTGGATCCATGTGGTCTCAGAGAACACACATTTCAATGACACCGGTGGATCCATAGGTGGTATGTGAAAAGAACACACATGCAAATGACTGTTGTTGTTACTAAAAAGAACACATGCAATGACACTGGTGGATCCATAGGTGGATTGTGAAAAGAACACACATGCAATGACACTGTGGATCCATAGGTGGTATGTGAAGAACACACATGCAATGACTGTTGTTGTTACTAAAAGAACACACATGCAATGACACTGGTGGATCCATCGGTGGTATGTGAAGAGAACACACATGCAAAATGACTCTGTTGTTGTTACTAAAAGAACACACATGCAATGACACTGGTGGATCCATGGTGGATTGTGAAGAGAACACCCATGCAATGACACTGGTGGATCCATAGGTGGTATGTGAAAAGAACACACATGCAATGACTCTGTTGTTAGTAAAAAGAACACACATGCAATGACACTGGATCCATAGGTGGTATGTGAAGAGAACACACATGCAAAATGACTCTGGTTGTTGTTACTAAAAGAACACACATGCAATGACACTGGGATCCATGGTGGATTGTGAAAAGAACACACATGCAATGACACTGTGGATCCATAGGTGGTATGTGAAAAGAACACACATGCAAATGACTCGTTGTTGTTACTAAAAAGAACACACATGCAATGACACTGTGGATCCATGGTGGTATGTGAAAAGAACACATGCAATGACACTGGTGATCCATATGTGGTATGTGAAAAGAACACACATGCAATGACATCAGGATCCATGTGTGGTAAGAGAGCACACATTACAATGACTCTTGTTGTTAGTAAAAAGAACACACATGCAATGACACTGGTGGATCCATGTGTGGTATGTGAAGAGAACACACATGCAATCAAACTCGTTGTTGTTACTAAAAAGAACACATGCAATGACACTGTGGATCCATGGGTGGATTGTGAAGAGAACACACATGCAATGACACTGTGGATCCATAGGTGGTATGTGAAAAGAACACACATGCAAAATGACTCGTTGTTGTTACTAAAAGAACACACATGCAATGACACTGTGGGATCCATGGTGGATTGTTAAAAGAACACACATGCAATGACACTGGTGGATCCATAGGTGGTATGTGAAAAGAACACACATGCAATGACTCTTGTTGTTCTCACTAAAAAGAACACACATGCAATGACACTGTGGATCCATGGGTGGATTGTGAAAAGAACACACATGCAATGACACTGGTGGATCCATATGTGGTATGTGAAAAGAACACACATGCAAAATGACTCTTGTTGTTACTAAAAGAACACACATGCAATGACACTGTGGATCCATGTGTGGTCTCAGAGAGAACACACATTTCAATGACACTGTGGATCCATATGTGGTATGTGAAAAGAACACACATGCAATGACTCGGTTGTTGTTAGTGAAAAGAACACACATGCAATGACACTGTGGATCCATAGGTGGTATGTGAGAAGAACACACATTTCAATGACTGGTTGTTACTAAAAAGAACACACATGCAATGACACTGTGGATCGATGGGTGGATTGTGAAAAGAACACACATGCAATGACACTAGTGGATCCATAGGTGGTATGTGAAGAGAACACACATGCAAAATGACTCAAGTTGTTGTTACTAAAAAGAACACACATGCAATGACACTGGTGGATCCCTGGGTGGATTGTGAAAATAACACAAATGAAATGACACTGTGGATCCATATGTGGTATGTGAAAAGAACACACATGCAATGACTTTGTTGTTACTGAAAAGAACACACATGCAATGACACTGTGGATCCATAGGTGGTATGTGAAGAGAACACACATGCAAATGACTCTGTTGTTGTTACTAAAAGAACACACATGCAATGACACTGTGGATCCATGGTGGATTGTGAAAGAACACACATGCAATTACACTTGTGGATCCATAGGTGGTATGTGATAAGAACACACATGCAAAATGACTCTGGTTGTTGTTACTAAAAAGAACACACATGCAATGACACTGGTGGATCCATAGGTGGATTGTGAAGAGAACACACATGCAATGACACTGGTGGATCCATAGGTGGTATGTGAAAAGAACACACATGCAATGACTCGTTGTTGTTAGTGAAAAGAACACACATGCAATGACACTGGTGGATCCATGTGTGGTCTGTGAAAGAACACACATTTCAATGACTGTTGTTGTTAGTAAAAAGAACACACATGCAATGACACTGTGGATCCATAGGTGGTATGTGAAAAGAACACACATGCAATGACTCGTTGTTGTTACTAAAAAGAACACACATGCAATGACACTGTGGATCCATAGGTGGATTGTGAAGAGAACACACATGCAATGACACTGTGGATCCATAGGTGGTATGTGAAAAGAACACACATGCAAAATGACTCGTTGTTGTTACTAAAAGAACACACATGCAATGACACTGGTGGATCCATGTGTGGATTGTGAAAAGAACACACATGCAATGACACTGGTGGATCCATAGGTGGTATGTGAAAGAACACACATGCAATGACTCCAGTTGTTCTTAGTAAAAAGAACACACATGCAATGACACTGTGGATCCATAGGTGGTATGTGAAAAGAACACACATGAAATGACACATGTTGGAGCAAATGGTGGAATGGCAAAGGAAAACACATGCAATGACTCTTGTTGTTGTTACTAAAAAGAACACACATGCAATGACACTGGTGGATCCATAGGTGGTATGTGAAAAGAACACACATGCAAAATGACTCTCGTTGTTACTAAAAAGAACACACATGCAATGACACCGGTGGATCCATGGGTGGATTGTGAAAGAACACACATGCAATGACACTGGTGATCCATATGTGGTATGTGAAAAGAACACACATGCAATGACTCTGGTTGTTGTTACTAAAAAGAACACACATGCAATGACACTGGTGGATCCATAGGTGGATTGTGAAGAGAACACACATGCAATGACACTGGTGGATCCATATGTGGTATGTGAAAAGAACACACATGCAATGACTCTTGTTGTTGTTAGTGAAAAGAACACACATGCAATGACACTGGTGGATCCATGTGGTATGTGAAAGAACACACATTTCAATGACTCGTTGTTGTTAGTAAAAAGAACACACATGCAATGACTCTGTGGATCCTTTGGTGGTCTGTGAAGAGAACACACATGCAATGACACGTTGTTGTTACTAAAAAGAACACACATGCAATGACACTGTGGATCCATAGGTGGATTGTGAAAAGAACACACATGCAATGACACTGTGGATCCATAGGTGGTATGTGAAAAGAACACACATGCAAAATGACTCGTTGTTGTTACTAAAAAGAACACACATGCAATGACACTGTGGATCCATGTGTGGATCTGAGAGAACACACATTTCAATGACACTGGTGGATCCATATGTGGTATGTGAAAAGAACACACATTACAATGACTCTGTTTGTTAATAAAAAGAACACACATTCAATGACACTGGTGGATCCATTGGTTGATTGTGAAAAGAACACACATGCAATGACACTGGTGGATCCATATGTGGTATGTGAAAAGAACACACATGCAATGACTGGTTGTTGTTACTAAAAGAACACACATGCAATGACACTGGTGGATCCATAGGTGGTATGTGAAGATAACACACATGCAAAATGACTTGGTTGTTGTTACTAAAAGAACACACATGCAATGACACTGGTGGATCCATGGGTGGATTGTGAAAAGAACACACATGCAATGACACTGTGGATCCATAGGTGGTATGTGAAAGAACACACATGCAAAATGACTCGTTGTTGTTACTAAAAAGAACACACATGCAATGACACTGGTGGATCCATGGTGGATTGTGAAAAGAACACACATGCAATGACACTGTGGATCCATATGTGGTATGTGAAAAGAACACACATGCAATGACACTGTGGATCCATGTGTGGCTTCAAGAGAACACACATTTCAATGACTCTTGTTGTTAGTTAAAAGAACACACATGCAATGACACTGGTGGATCCATAGGTGGTATGTGAAGAGAACACACATGCAATGAGACTGGTTGTTGTTACTAAAAAGAACACACATGCAATGACACTGGTGGATCCATAGGTGGATTGTGAAAAGAACACACATGCAATGACACTGGTGGATCCATAGGTGCTATGTGAAAAGAACACACATGCAAAATGACTAGTTGTTGTTACTAAAAAGAACACACATGCAATGACACTGGTGGATCCATGGGTGGATTGTGAAAAGAACACACATGCAATGACACTGGTGGATCCATAGGTGGTATGTGAAAAGAACACACATGCAAAATGACTCATGTTGTTACTAAAAGAACACACATGCAATGACACTGGATCCATAGGTGGATTGTGAAAAGAACACACATGCAATGACACTGTGGATCCATGTGGTATGTGAAAAGAACACACATGCAATGACTGTTGTTGTTACTAAAAGAACACACATGCAATGACACTGGTGGATCCATAGGTGGATTGTGAAGAGAACACACATGCAATGACACTGTGGATCCATAGGTGGTATGTGAAAAGAACACACATGCAAAATGACTAGTTGTTGTTACGAAAAAGAACACACATGCAATGTCACTGGTGGGATCCATGGGTGGATTGTGAAAAGAACACACATGCAATGACACTGGTGGATCCATAGGTGGTATGTGAAGAGAACACACATGCAAAATGACTCTGGTTGTTGTTACTAAAAAGAACACACATGCAATGACTCTGGTGGATCCTTGGGTGGATTGTGAAAAGAACACACATGCAAAATGACACTGATGGATCCATAGGTGGTATGTGAAAAGAACACACATGCAAAATGACTGGTTGTTGTTACAAAAAAGAACACACATGCAATGACACTGGTGGATCCATGTGTGGTCTCTGTAGAGAACACACATTTCAATGCCACTGGTGGAGCCATATGTGGTATGAGAAAAGAACACCCCTGTATTGTCTACTGTTGTTGTTAGTGAAAAGAACACACATGCAATGACACTGTGGATCCATAGGTGGTATGTGAGAAGAACACACATTTCAATGACTCTTGTTGTTACTAAAAAGAACACACATGCAATGACACTGTGGATCCATAGGTGGTATGTGAAAAGAACACACATGCAAAATGACTGTTGTTGTTACTAAAAAGAACACACATGCAATGACACTGTGGATCCATGGGTGGATTGTGAAAGAACACACATGCAATGACACTGTGGATCCATAGGTGTTATGTGAAAACAACACACATGCAAAAAGACTCAAGTTGTTGTTACTAAAAAGAACACAGATGCAATGACACTGGTGGATCCATAGGTGGATTGTGAAGAGAACACATGCAATGACACTGGTGGATCCATAGGTGGTATGTGAAAAGAACACACATGCAATGACTCAAGTTGTTAGTGAAAGAACACACATGCAATGACACTGGTGGATCCATGTGTGGTATGTGAAGAGAACACACATTACAATGACGCTGGTTGTTGTTACTAAAAAGAACACACATGCAATGACACTGGTGGATCCATGTGTGGTATGTGAAGAGATCACACATGCAATGTCACTGTTGTTGGTGTTACTAAAAAGAACACATGCAATGACACTGTGGATCCATAGGTGGATTGAAAGAGAACACACATGCAATGACACTGTGGATCCATAGGTGGTATGTGAAAAGAACACACATGAAATATAACTATTGTTGTGTTTACTAAAAAGAACACACATGCAATGACACTGGTGGATCCATGGGTGGATTGTGAAAAGAACACACATGCAATGAAACATGTGAATCCATAGGGGGGATGTGAAAAGAACACATGCAAAATGACTCTGTTGTTACTAAAAAGAACACACATGCAATGACACTGTGGATCCATGGGTGGATTGTGAAAAGAACACACATGCAATGACACTGGTGGATCCATATGTGGTATGTGAAAAGAACACACATGCAATGACTCGAATTGTTGTTAGTAAAAAGAACACACATGCAATGACACTGGTGGATCCATATGTGGTATGTGAAGAGAACACACATGCAAAATGACTGTGTTTGTTTTTAAAAAAAGAACACACATGCAATGACACTGGTGGATCCATGGGTGGATTGAGAAAAGAACACACATGCAATGACACTGGTGGATCCATAGGTGGTATGTGAAAAGAACACACATGCAAAATGACTCGTTGTTGTTACTAAAAAGAACACACATGCAATGACACTGGTGGATCCATGGGTGGATTGTGAAAAGAACACACATGCAATGACACTGGTGATCCATAGGTGGTATGTGAAAAGAACACACATGCAAAATGACTCTCGTTGTTGTTACTAAAAAGAACACACATGCAATGACACTGTGGATCCATGTGGTGAAGAGAACACACATGCAATGACACTGGTGGATCCATATGTGGTATGTGAAAAGAACACACATGCAATGACTGTTGTTGTTAGTGAAAAGAACACACATGCAATGACACTGTGGATCCATAGGTGGTATGTGAGAAGAACACACATGCAACCTGACTCTGATTGTTGTTACTAAAAAGAACACACATGCAATGACACTGGTGGATCCATAGGTGGTATGTGAAAAGAACACACATGCAAAATGACTCTGGTTGTTGTTACTAAAAAGAACACACATGCAATGACACTGGTGGATCCATGGGTGGATTGTGAAAAGAACACACATGCAATGACACTGGTGATCCATATGTGGTATGTTAAAAGAACACACATGCAATGACTCTGGTTGTTAGTGAGAAGAACACACATGCAATGACACTGGTAGATCCATGTGTGGTCTCTGAAGAGAGCACACATTTCAATGACACTGTTGTTGTTAGTAAAAGAACACACATGCAATGACACTGGTGGATCCATGTGTGGTATGTGAAAAGACCACACATGCAATGACTCTGTTGTTGTTACTAAAAGAACACACATGCAATGACACTGGTGGATCCATAGGTGGATTGTGAAGAGAACACACATGCAATGACACTGGTGGATCCATAGGTGGTATGTGAAAAGAACACACATGCAAAATGACTCTGGTTGTTGTTACTAAAAAGAACACACATGCAATGACACTGGTTGATCCATGGGTGGATTGTCAAAAGAACACACATGCAATGACACTGTGGATCCATAGGTGGTATGTGAAAAGAACACACATGCAAATGACTCGTTGTTGTTACTAAAAGAACACACATGCAATGACACTGTGGATCCATGGGTGGATTGTGAAAAGAACACACATGCAATGACACTGTGGATCCATAGGTGGTATGTGAAAGAACACACATGCAATGACTCTGGTTGTTACTAAAAAGAACACACATGCAATGACACTGTGGATCCATGGGTGGTATGTGAGAACACACATGCAATGACACTGTGGATCCATAGGTGGTATGTGAAGAACACACATGCAATGACACTGGGATCCATAGGTGTTATGTGAAGAACACACATGCAATGACTCTGGTGATCCATAGGTGGTATGTGAAGAGAACACACATGCAATGACACTGGTTGTTGTTACTAAAAAGAACACACATGCAATGGCACCGGTGGATCCATAGGTGGATTGTGAAGAGAACACACATGCAAAATGACTCTTGTTGTTACTAAAAAGAACACACATGCAATGACTCTGTGGATCCATGTGGATTGTGAAGAGAGAACACATGCAATGACACTGTGGATCCATAGGTGGTATGTGAAAAGAACACACATGCAATGACTCTGGTTGTTGTTACTAAAAGAACACACATGCAATGACACTGTGGATCCATGGTGGAAAAGAACACACATTTCAATGACTGGTTGTTGTTAAAAAAGAACACACATGCAATGACACTGTGGATCCATAGGTGGTATGTGAGAAGAACACACATGCAAAATGACTCTGGTTGTTGTTACTAAAAAGAACACACATTCAATAACACTGTGGATCCATAGGTGGATTGTGAAAAGAACACACATGCAATGACTCGGTTGTTGTTACTAAAAAGAACACACATGCAATGACACTGTGGATCCATGTGTGGTGTGAAAGAGAACACATGCAATGACACTGGTGGATCCATAGGTGGTATGTGAAAAGAACACATGCAAAATGACTCTTGTTGTTACTAAAAGAACACACATGCAATGACACTGTGGATCCATGGGTGGATTGTGAAAAGAACACACATGCAATGACACTGGTGGATCCATGGGTGGTATGTGAAAAGAACACACATGCAAATGACTCTGGTTGTTACTAAAAGAACACACATGCAATGACACTGGTGGATCCATAGGTGGTATGTGAACAGAACACACATGCAAAATGACTCCGGTTGTTACTAAAAAGAACACACGTGCAATGACACTGGTGGATCCATGGGTGTATTGTGAAAAGAACACACATGCAATGACACTGGTGATCCATATGTGGTATGTGAAAAGAACACACATGCAAAATGACTCAAGTTGTTACTAAAAAGAACACACATGCAATGACACTGGTGGATCCATGGGTGGATTGTGAGAAGAACACACATGCAATGACACTGGTGATCCATATGTGGTATGTGAAAAGAACACACATGCAATGACTGTTGTTTGTGAAAAGAACACACATGCAATGACACTGGTGGATCCATGTGTGGTCTGTAAAGAGAGCACACATTTCAATGACTGTTGTTGTTAGTAAAAAGAACACACATGCAATGACACTGTGGATCCATGTGGTATGTGAAGAGAACACACATGCAATGACACTGTTGTTGTTACTAAGAACACACATGCAATGACACTGTGGATCCATAGGTGGATTGTGAAAAGAACACACATGCAATGACACTGTGGATCCATAGGTGGTATGTGAAAAGAACACACATGCAAAATGACTCTGTTGTTGTTACTAAAAGAACACACATGCAATGACACTGGTGGATCCATGGGTGGATTGTGAAAAGAACACACATGCAATGACACTGTGGATCCATAGGTGGTATGTGAAAAGAACACACATGCAAAATGACTCATGTTGTTACTAAAAAGAACACACATGCAATGACACTGTGGATCCATGGTGGATTGTGAAAAGAACACACATGCAATGACACTGTGGATCCATATGGTATGTGAAAAGAACACACATGCAAAATGACTCTTGTTGTTACTAAAAAGAACACACATGCAATGACACTCAGGATCCATGTGTGGATTCTGAGAGAACACACATGCAATGACACTGGTGGATCCATATGTGGTATGTGAAAAGAACACACATGCAAAATGACTCGTTGTTGTTAGTGAAAAGAACACACATGCAATGACACTGGTGGATCCATGTGGTCTCTGAAGAGAACACACATTTCAATGACGTTGTTGTTACTAAAAAAGAACACACATGCAATGACACTGTGGATCCATAGGTGGTATGTGAAAAGAACACATGCAAAATGACTCGTTGTTGTTACTAAAAGAACACACATGCAATGACACTGGTGGATCCATGGGTGGATTGTGAAAAGAACACACATGCAATGACACTGGTGGATCCATAGGTGGTATGTGAAGAACACACATGCAAAATGACAGAACACACATGCAATGACTCGTTGTTGTTACTAAAAAGAACACACATGCAATGACACTGTGGATCCATAGGTGGTATGTGAAGAGACACACATGCAAAATGACTCTGGTTGTTACTAAAAAGAACACACATGCAATGACACTGGGATCCATGGGTGGATTGTGAAAAGGACACACATGCAATGACACCGGTGGATCCATGGGTGGTATGTGAGAAGAACACACATGCAATGACACTGGTGATCCATATGTGGTATGTGAAAAGAACACACATGCAATGACACTGGTTGTTGTTAGTGAAAAGAACACACATGCAATGACACTGGTGGATCCATGTGTGGTATGTGAAGAGAACACACATGCCAATTCAGCCTGTTTTTGGTAGGTAAAAAGAACACACATGAAATGACACTGTGGATCCATGTGGTATGTAAAGAGAACACACATGCAATGACTCTGTTGTTGTTACTAAAAAGAACACACATGCAATGACACTGTGGATCCATAGGTGGTTTGTGAAGAGACCACACATGCAATGACACTAGTGGATCCATAGGTGGTATGTGAAAAGAACACACATGCAAAATGACTGGTTGTTGTTAGTAAAAAGAACACACATGCAATGACACTGGTGGATCCATGGGTGGATTGTGAAAAGAACACACATGCAATGACACTGGTGGATCCATAGGTGGTATGTGAAAAGAACACACATGCAATGACTCGAGTTGTTGTTACTAAAAAGAACACACATGCAATGACACTGTGGATCCATGGGTGGATTGTGAAAAGAACACACATGCAATGACACTGTGGATCCATATGGTATGTGAAAAGAACACACATGCAAAATGACTCTGGTTGTTACTAAAAAGAACACACATGCAATGACACTGGTGGATCCATGTGTGGTCTGTGAGAGAACACACATGCAATGACACTGTGGATCCATATGTGTATGTGAAGAACACACATGCAAAATGACTCGTTGTTGTTAGTGAAAAGAACACACATGCAATGACACTGGTGGATCCATAGGTGGTATGTGAGAGAACACACATTTCAATGACTTGTTGTTACTAAAAGAACACACATGCAATGACACTGTGGATCCATAGGTGGTATGTGAAAAGAACACACATGCAATGACTCTGGTTGTTGTTACTAAAAGAACACACATGCAATGACACTGGATCCATGGGTGGATTGTGAAAAGAACACATGCAATGACACTGTGGATCCATAGGTGGTATGTGAAAAGAACACACATGCAAAATGACTCCGTTGTTGTTACTAAAAAGAACACACATGCAATGACACTGTGGATCCATGGGTGGATTGTGAAAGAACACACATGCAATGACACTGTGGATCCATAGGTGGTATGTGAAAAGAACACACATGCAAAATGACTCGTGTTGTTACTAAAAAGAACACACATGCAATGACACTGTGGATCCATAGGTGGTATGTGAAGAGAACACACATGCAAAATGACTCTTGTTGTTACTAAAAAGAACACACATGCAATGACACTGTGGGATCCATGGGTGGATTGTGAAAAGAACACACATGCAATGACACTGTGGATCCATAGGTGGTATGTGAAAAGAACACATATGCAAAATGACTCGTTGTTGTTACTAAAAAGAACACACATGCAATGACAGTGGTGGATCCATGGGTGGTCTGTGAGAAGAACACACATGCAATGACACTGGTGGATACATATGTGGTATGTGAAAAGAACACACATGCAATGACTCTGGTTGTTGTTAGTGAAAAGAACACACATGCAATGACACTGTGGATCCATGTGGTATGTAAAGAGAACACACATTTCAATGACTTGTTGTTGTTAGTAAAAAGAACACACATGCAATGACACTGTGGATCCATGTGTGGTATGTGAAGAGAACACATGCAATGACACTGGTTGTTGTTGTTACTAAAAGAACACACATGCAATGACACTGGTGGATCCATGGGTGGATTGTGAAGAGAACACACATGCAATGACACTGGTGGATCCAACGGTGTAGTGAGAAAAGAACACACATGCAATGACTCAAGTTGTTACTAAAAAGAACACACATGCAATGACACTGTGGATCCATGGGTGGATTGTGAAAAGAACACACATGCAATGACACTGTGGATCCATAGGTGGTATGTGAAAAGAACACACATGCAAAATGACTGGTTGTTGTTACTAAAAAGAACACACATGCAATGACACTGTGGATCCATGGGTGGATTGTGAAAAGAACACACATGCAATGACACTGTGGATCCATATGGTATGTGAAAAGAACACACATGCAAAATGACTCGTTGTTGTTACTAAAAGAACACACATGCAATGACACTGTGGATCCATGTGTGGTCTGTGAGAGAACACACATTTCAATGACACTGGATCCATATGTGGTATGTGAAAAGAACACACATGCAATGACTCAAGTTGTTGTTACTAAAAAGAACACACATGCAATGACACTGGTGGATCCATAGGTATGTGAAAAGAACACACATGCAATGACTCTGTTGTTGTTAAAAGAACACACAAGAACACATGCAATGACACTGTGGATCCATAGGTATGTGAAAAGAACACACATGCAAAATGACTCTTGTTGTTACTAAAAAGAACACACATGCAATGACACTGTGGATCCATGGTGGATTGTGAAAGAACACACATGCAATGACACTGGTGGATCCATTGGTGGTCTGTGAAACGAACACACATGCAATGACTCGTTGTTGTTACTAAAAAGAACACACATGCAATGACACTGTGGATCCATAGGTGGTATGTGAAGAGAACACACATGCAAAATGACTCAAGTTGTTACTAAAAAGAACACACATGCAATGACACTGTGGGATCCATGGGTGGATTGTGAAAAGAACACACATGCAATGACACTGTGGATCCATAGGTGGTATGTGAAGAACACACATGCAAAATGACTCGGTTGTTGTTACTAAAAGAACACACATGCAATGACACTGGTGGATCCATGGGTGGAATGTGAAAAGAACACACATGCACTGACACTGGTGGATCCATATGGGGTATGTGACAAGAACACACATGCAATGACTCTGGGTGTTGTTAGTGAAAAGAACACACATGCAATGACACTGTGGATCCATGTGTGGTCTCTAAAGAACACACATTTCAATGACTGTTGTTGTTAGTAAAAAGAACACACATGCAATGACACTGGTGGATCCATGTGTGGTCTGTGAAGAGAACACACATGCAATGACACTGGTGTTTGTTACTATAAAGAACACACATGCAATGACACTGTGGATCCATAGGTGGATTGTGAAGAGAACACACATGCAATGACACTGTGGATCCATAGGTGGTATGTGAAAAGAACACACATGCAAAATGACTCGGTTGTTGTTACTAAAAAAGATCACACATGCAATGACACTGGTGGATCCATGGGTGGATTGTGAACAGAACACACATGCAATGACACTGTGGATCCATAGGTGGTATTTGAAAAGAACACACATGCAAAATGACTCTGTTGTTACTAAAAAGAACACACATGCAATGACACTGGTGGATCCATGGGTGGATTGTGAACAGAACACATGCAATGACACTGTGGATCCATAGGTGGTATGTGAAAAGAACACACATGCAATGACTCGTTGTTGTTACTAAAAGAACACACATGCAATGACACTGGTGGATCCATGTGTGGTCTGTGAAGAACACACATTTCAATGACACTGGTGGATCCATATGTGGTATGTGACAAGAACACACATGCAATGACTCGGGTTGTTCCTATAAAGAACACACATGCAATGACACGGGTGGATCCAGAGGTGGATTGTGAGAGAACACATTTCAATGACACTGTGGATCCATAGGTGGTATGTGAAAAGAACACACATGCAAAATGACTCTTGTTGTTACTAAAAAGAACACACATGCAATGACACTGTGGATCCATGGGTGGATTGTGAAAAGAACACACATGCAATGACACTGTGGATCCATAGGTGGTATGTGAAAAGAACACACATGCAAAATGACTCGTTGTTGTTGTTACTAAAAAGAACACACATGCAATGACACTGGTGGATCCATAGGTGGTATGTGAAGAGAACACACATGCAAAATGACTCGATGTTGTTACTAAAAAGAACACACATGCAATGACACTGGTGGATCCGTAGGTGGATTGTGAAAAGAGCACACATGCAATGACACTGGTGGATCCATATGTGGTATGTGAAAAGAACACACATGCAATGACTCCAATTGTTGTTAGTGAAAAGAACACACATGTAATAACATTGGTGGATCCATATGTGGTATGTGACAAGAACACACATGCAATGACACTGGTGGATACATATGTGGTATGTGAAAAGAACACACATGCAATGACTCAAGTTGTTGTTAGTGAAAAGAACACACATGCAATGACACTGGTGGATCCATAGGTGGTATGTGAAGAGACACACATGCAATGACTTGTTGTTGTTAGTAAAAAGAACACACATGCAATGACACTGTGGATCCATAGGTGGTATGTGAAGAGAACACACATGCAATGACACTGTTGTTGTTACTAAAAAGAACACACATGCAATGACACTGGTGGATCCATAGGTGGATTGTGAAAAGAGCACACATGCAATGACACTGTGGATCCATAGGTGGTATGTGAAAAGAACACACATGCAAAATGACTCTTGTTGTTACTAAAAAGAACACACATGCAATGACACTGTGGATCCATGGTGGATTGTGAAAAGAACACACATGCAATGACACTGGTGGATCCATAGGTGGTATGTGAAAAGAACACACATGCAAAATGACTCGTTGTTGTTACTAAAAGAACACACATGCAATGACACTGTGGATCCATGGGTGGTCTGTGAGAACACACATGCAATGACACTGTGGATCCATATGTGGTATGTGAAAAGAACACACATGCAATGACTCGTTGTTGTTAGTGAAAAGAACACACATGCAATGACACTGGATCCATAGGTGGTCTGTGAAGAGAACACATTTCAATGACTTTGTTGTTGTTACTAAAAAGAACACACATGCAATGACACTGTGGATCCATAGGTGGTATGTGAAAGAACACACATGCAATGACTCTGGTTGTTGTTACTAAAAGAACACACATGCAATGACACTGTGGATCCATAGGTGGATTGTGAAAAGAACACACATGCAATGACACTGGTGGATCCATAGGTGGTATGTGAAGAACACACATGCAAAATGACTCGTTGTTGTTTCTAAAAAGAACACACATGCAATGACACTGGTGGATCCATGGGTGGATTGTGAAGAGAACACACATGCAATGAGACTGTGGATCCATAGGTATGTGAAAAGAACACACATGCAATGACTGTTGTTGTTACTAAAAAGAACACACATGCAATGACACTGGTGGATCCATAGGTGGTATGTGAAGAACACATGCAAAATGACTCTGGTTGTTACTAAAAAGAACACACATGCAATGACACTGTTTGATCCATGGGTGGATTGTGAAAAGAACACACATGCAATGACACTGGTAGATCCATAGGTGGTATGTGAAAAGAACACACATGCAAAATGACTCAAGTTGTTGTTACTAAAAAGAACACACATGCAATGACACTGTGGATCCATAGGTGGATTGTGAAAAGAACACACATGCAATGACACTGGTGATCCATATGGTATGTGAAAAGAACACACATGCAATGACTGTTGTTGTTACTAAAAGAACACACATGCAATGACACTGTGGATCCATGTGTGGTATGTGAAGAGAACACACATGCAATGACACTGGTTGTTGTTACTAAAAGAACACACATGCAATGACAGTGGATCCATGTGGTGAAAAGAACACACATGCAATGACACTGGTGCATCCATGTGGATTGTGAAAAGAACACACATGCAATGACACTGTGGATCCATAGGTGGTATGTGAAGAACACACATGCAAAATGACTCGTTGTTGTTACTAAAAGAACACACATGCAATGACACTGTGGATCCATGGGTGGATTGTGAAAAGAACACACATGCAATGACACTGTGGATCCATAGGTGGTATGTGAAAAGAACACACATGCAAAATGACTCTGTTGTTACTAAAAAGAACACACATGCAATGACACTGTGGATCCATGGGTGGATTGTGAAAAGAACACACATGCAATGACACTGTGGATCCATAGGTGGTATGTGAAAAGAACACATGCAAAATGACTCAAGTTGTTACTAAAAAGAACACACATGCAATGACACTGGTGGATCCATGTGTGGTCTGTGAAAAGAACACACATGCAAAGTCACTGTGGATCCATATGTGGTATGTGAAAGAACACACATGCAATGACTCTGTTGTTGTTAGTGAAAAGAACACACATGCAATGACACTGTGGATCCATAGGTGGTATGTGAAAGAGAACACATGCAAAATGACTCGTTGTTGTTACTAAAAAGAACACACATGCAATGACACTGGTGGATCCATAGGTGGTATGTGAAAAGAACACATGCAAAATGACTCGTTGTTGTTACTAAAAAGAACACACATGCAATGACACTGTGGATCCATGGTGGATTGTGAGAACACACATGCAATGACATTGGTGGATCCATAGGTGGTATGTGAAAAGAACACACATGCAAAATGACTCGTTGTTACTAAAAGAACACACATGCAATGACACTGGTGGATCCATGGTGGATTGTGAAAAGAACACACATGCAATGACACTGTGGATCCATAGGTGGTATGTGAAAAGAACACACATGCAAAATGACTCGGTTGTTGTTACTAAAAAGAACACACATGCAATGACACTGTGGATCCATAGGTGGTATGTGAAAGAGAACACACATGCAAAATGACTCAAGGTTGTTACTAAAAGAACACACATGCAATGACACTGTGGATCCATGGGTGGATTGTGAAAGAACACACATGCGATGACACTGGTGGATCCATAGGTGGTATGTGAAAAACACACATGCAAAATGACTGTTGTTGTTACTAAAAAGAACACACATGCAATGACACTGGTGGATCCATAGGTGGTGTGAAGAAGAACACACATGCAATGACACTGTGGATCCATATGTGGTATGTGAAAAGAACACATGCAATGACTCGTTGTTGTTAGTGAAAAGAACACACATGCAATGACACTGGTGGATCCATGTGTGGTCTGTGAAGAGAGCACACATTACAATGACTTTGTTGTTGTTAGTAAAAAGAACACACATGCAATGACACTGTGGATCCATGTGGTGTGAAGAGAACACACATGCAATGACACTGGTTGTTGTTACTAAAAGAACACATGCAATGACACTGTGGATCCATGGTGGATTGTGAAAAGAACACACATGCAATGACACTGTGGATCCATAGGTGGTATGTGAAAGAACACACATGCAAAATGACTGGTTGTTGTTACTAAAAAGAACACACATGCAATGACACTGTGGATCCATGGGTGGATTGTGAAAAGAACACACATGCAATGACACTGTGGATCCATAGGTGGTATGTGAAAGAACACACATGCAAATGACTCTGTTGTTACTAAAAAGAACACACATGCAATGACACTGTGGATCCATGGGTGATTGTGAAAAGAACACACATGCAATGACACTGTGGATCCATAGGTGGTATGTGAAAAGAACACACATGCAATGACTCTGTTGTTACTTAAAAGAACACACATGCAATGACACTGGTGGATCCATGGGTGGATTGTGAAGAACACACATGCAATGACACTGTGGATCCATATGGTATGTGAAAAGAACACATGCAATGACTCGTTGTTGTTAGTGAAAAGAACACACATGCAATGACACTGGTGGATCCATAGGTGGTCTCCAAGAGAACACATTTCAATTGTTGTTGTTACTAAAAAGAACACACATGCAATGACACTGTGGATCCATAGGTATGTGAAAAGAACACATGCAAAATGCATGACTGTTGTTGTTACTAAAAAGAACACACATGCAATGACACTGTGGATCCATGTGTGGATTGTCAGAGAACACATGCAATGACACTGTGGATCCATAGGTGGTATGTGAAAAGAACACACATGCAAATGACTCTTGTTGTTACTAAAAAGAACACACATGCAATGACACTGTGGATCCATGTGTGGATTGTGAAAAGAACACACATGCAATGACACTGTGGATCCATAGGTGGTATGTGAAAAGAACACACATGCAAATGACTGTTGTTGTTACTAAAAAGAACACACATGCAATGACACTGTGGATCCATAGGTGGTATGTGAAGAGAACACACATGCAAAATGACTCGTTGTTGTTACTAAAAAGAACACACATGCAATGACACTGTGGATCCATGGGTGGATTGTGAAAAGAACACACATGCAATGACACTGGATCCATAGGTGGTATGTGAAAAGAACACATGCAAAATGACTGTTGTTGTTACTAAAAGAACACACATGCAATGACACTGGTGGATCCATGGGTGGATTGTGAAAAGAACACACATGCAATGACACTGGTGGATCCATATGTGGTATGTGAAAAGAACACACATGCAATGACTCGTTGTTGTTAGTGAAAAGAACACACATGCAATGACACTGTGGATCCATGTGTGGTCTCAAGAGAACACACATTTCAATGACTCTGTTGTTGTTAGTAAAAGAACACACATGCAATGACATCAGTGGATCCATGTGTGGTCTCAAAGAGAGCACACATGCAATGACACTGTTGTTGTTACTAAGAACACACATGCAATGACACTGTGGATCCATAGGTGGATTGTGAAAAGAACACACATGCAATGACACTGGTGATCCATAGGTGGTATGTGAAAAGAACACACATGCAAAATGACTCGTTGTTACTAAAAAAGAACACACATGCAATGACACTGTGGGATCCATGGGTGGATTGTGAAGAACACACATGCAATGACACTGTGGATCCATAGGTGGTATGTGAAAAGAACACACATGCAAAATGACTCCGTTGTTACTAAAAAGAACACACATGCAATGACACTGTGGATCCATGTGTGGATTGTGAAAAGAACACACATGCAATGACACTGTGGATCCATATGGTATGTGAAAAGAACACACATGCAATGACTCGTTGTTGTTACTAAAAGAACACACATGCAATGACACTGTGGATCCATGTGTGGTTCTGAGAGAACACACATGCAATGACACTGTGGATCCATATGTGGTATGTGAAAAGAACACACATGCAATGACTCTGTTGTTTGAATAAAAAGAACACACATGCAATGACACTGGTGGATCCATAGGTATGTGAAAAGAACACACATGCAAATGACTCTTGTTGTTACTAAAAAGAACACACATGCAATGACACTGTGGATCCATGTGGTCTGTGAGAGAACACATGCAATGACACTGGTGGATCCATAGGTGGTATGTGAAAAGAACACACATGCAAAATGACTCAAGTTGTTACTAAAAAGAACACACATGCAATGACACTGTGGATCCATGGGTGGATTGTGAAAAGAACACACATGCAATGACACTGTGGATCCATAGGTGGTATGTGAAAAGAACACACATGCAATGACTGTTGTTACTAAAAAGAACACACATGCAATGACACTGGTGGATCCATAGGTGGTATGTGAAGAGAACACACATGCAAAATGACTCTTGTTGTTACTAAAAAGAACACACATGCAATGAGCTGGTGGATCCATGGGTGGATTATGAAAAGAACACACATGCAATGACACTGGTGGATCCATAGGTGGTATGTGAAAAGAACACACATGCAAAATGACTTTGTTGTTACTAAAAAGAACACACATGCAATGACACTGTGGATCCATGGGTGGATGTGAAAGAACACACATGCAATGACACTGGTGATCCATATGTGGTATGTGAAAAGAACACACATGCAATGACTGTTGTTGTTAGTGAAAAGAACACACATGCAATGACACAGTGGATCCATGTGTGGTCTCTAAAGAACACACATTTCAATGACTCTTGTTGTTGTTAGTAAAAAGAACACACATGCAATGACACTGTGGATCCATGTGTGGTCTGTGAAGAGAACACACATGCAATGACACTGGTTGTTGTTACTAAAAAGAACACATGCAATGACACTGGATCCATAGGTGGATTGTGAAGAACACACATGCAATGACACTGTGGATCCATAGGTGGTATGTGAAAAGAACACACATGCAAAATGACTGGTTGTTGTTACTAAAAAGAACACACATGCAATGACACTGTGGATCCATGGGTGGATTGTGAAAAGAACACACATGCAATGACACTGGTGGATCCATAGGTGGTATGTGAAAAGAACACACATGCAAATGACTCGTTGTTACTAAAAAGAACACACATGCAATGACACTGTGGATCCATGGGTGGATTGTGAAAAGAACACACATGCAATGACACTGGATCCATATGTATGTGAAAAGAACACACATGCAATGACTCTGTTGTTACTAAAAAGAACACACATGCAATGACATCAGGATCCATGTGTGGTCTGAGAAGAACACACACAATGACACTGTGGATCCATATGTGGTATGTGAAAAGAACACACATGCAATGACTTGGTTGTTGTTAGTGAAAAGAACACACATGCAATGACACTGGTGGATCCATGGGTGGTCTGTGAGAAGAACACATGCAATGACACTGTGGATCCATAGGTGGTATGTGAAAAGAACACACATGCAAATGACTGTTGTTGTTACTAAAAAGAACACACATGCAATGACACTGTGGATCCATGGGTGGATTGTGAAAGAACACACATGCAATGACACTGGATCCATAGGTGGTATGTGAGAAGAACACACATTTCAATGACTCGTTGTTGTTACTAAAAAGAACACACATGCAATGACACTGGTGGATCCATAGGTGGTATGTGAAGAGAACACACATGCAAAATGACTCGTGGTGTTGAGACTAAAAAGAACACACATGCAATGACACCGTGGATCCATGGGTGGATTGTGAAAAGAACACATGCAATGACACTGTGGATCCATAGGTGGTATGTGAAAAGAACACACATGCAAAATGACTGTTGTTGTTACTAAAAGAACACACATGCAATGACACTGTGGATCCATAGGTGGATTGTGAGAAGAACACACATGCAATGACACTGTGATCCATATGTGGTATGTGAAAAGAACACACATGCAATGACTCTTGTTGTTAGTGAAAAGAACACACATGCAATGACACTGTGGATCCATGTGTGGTCTGTGAAGAGAACACACATTTCAATGACTCTGTTGTTGTTACTAAAAGAACACACATGCAATGACACCGGTGGATCCATGTGTGGTATGTAAAGAGAACACACATGCAATGACACTGGTTGTTGTTAGTGAAAAGAACACATGCAATGACACTGTGGATCCATGGTGGATTGTGAAGAGAACACACATGCAATGACACTGTGGATCCATAGGTGGTATGTGAAAAGAACACACATGCAAAATGACTGTTGTTGTTACTAAAAGAACACACATGCAATGACACTGTGGGATCCATGGGTGGATTGTGAAAAGAACACACATGCAATGACACTGTGGATCCATAGGTGGTATGTGAAAAGAACACACATGCAAAATGACTCGTTGTTACTAAAAAGAACACACATGCAATGACACTGTGGATCCATGGTGGATTGTGAAAAGAACACACATGCAATGACACTGTGGATCCATATGTATGTGAAAAGAACACACATGCAATGACTCGTTGTTATATTAAAAAGAACACACATGCAATGACACCAGGATCCATGTGTGGTTCTGAAGAGAACACACATTTCAATGACACTGTGGATCCATAGGTGGTATGTGAAAAGAACACACATGCAATGACTCCGGTTGTTGTTGTGAAAAGAACACACATGCAATGACACTGTGGATCCATAGGTGGTATGTGAAAAGAACACACATGCAATGACTCGTTGTTGTTACTAAAAAGAACACACATGCAATGACACTGTGGATCCATAGGTGGATGTGAAAAGAACACACATGCAAAATGACTAGTTGTTACTAGTAAAAAGAACACACATGCAATGACACTGTCAGGATCCATGTGTGGTCTCAGAGAGAACACACATTTCAATGACACTAGTGGGATCCATGGGTGGTGGCGTGGAGAAGAAACACTATGCAAAAAATGACTCTCGATGTTAAGCATTCTCATGCATTAAAAGAACACA